>PVJD01016439.1:0-21011 GCA_004026545.1 Mormoops blainvillei
AATGTCACCGGAAGAGACCAAGTAACAAGTCCCAAAATTGCAAGTAAAGCTTTTGGCCCTACAGGAAGAGAAGCACCAGCCTTTCCTGCAGCTCAATCAAGTTGTAGATGAGGAAGAAAGATGGAGATGAGAGGTTTTCAGTGACCTGAGCACTCTGTCATCAGCTGCATACCCACAGAGTGTGACTGCTCACACAGGAACTCATCTCCTCAGCATGTAGTGGCGCCCTGGAGGACAAAATCACCCAGGCACCCTCAGTGGCAACTGATAGCCAAACCCATGCTCAGACCCCAAGGGCTTACCACCCGACATTATGTGGGCTCAGCAGCTATCACAGGGAACCCAGAGCACAGGCAATTCCAAGGCAGCCCAGGTGATGCCTATGGGACTGCTCAGCCCCCACCTCACTAAGGACCCACTCAACTGACCTATAACCCTTGTCATCAGGTCAGAGATCTTTCAGCATTTCCTGCAGTGCAGTACTTGTCTTAGACACAGCCACAGCCCTATGCCATGTACAGCCACTTTCAGCTCACCCAGGCAGGGTTCCTTCCAGCCTGGTGGTGACCTGTCCTTGCAGAAGCAGATGGAACATGCTAACCAACAAACTGGCTCGTCTGGCTCATCCTTTCTGTGCCTCTACATCTGCGAGCTCTGCACCCAACCTCTGGACTCCTTACCTCCCCCTTGCTCCCCATGCAGATGCAACCAGCAGGAAAGCCAAGCTTTGTAGCTGCCACCAAACCTGGACCCCCTGCTCCCTTTCATTCAGCACAGCCAGAATCCACGATTCTACCACAAGCGCCCAACAGATTTGATTTTCAACATCACTCCACCCCCACCATGGGTGAGTGTCCCCAGTGTGTCCTAGTTCTAGGTCAATAAAATCTATCTGCCATTAGGGGGAAAAGATATGAAGAGCACAATTGAGTTGGCATGAACTTCTCTTTAAATTAAGAACTTCAAAAATCTTCTGCTGGATTAATTCTAGGTCAAAGTAACAAGGTTCCTGTATTCAATAGGTACTACATAATTTATTTATTACATAGAAATAATCATATATCATAGTTATCTTGTTTTTTTGTCTTTTTGATTATGGTCAGTATTCCTCTCAAGAATATAAACCCCATGAAGTCAAGAATCATATCTACTTTGATCACAAGTATGTTCCTATCTTTTGGCAGAGAAACCTTAGCAGAGAAAATGGTTCCTGATCAATAATATTTTGGTATAGATAAATGATTAGTTATTTTGACATGAGTGTATGATTTGGAGGAAAATGAGCATATGCTGAGGTCTCTATTGAAGCTAGTTGAGGAAATAGCATTACATTTCTCTTTTAACATGTAGTCTAGAATTTTTTTAGCAATAATTAAGCTCAATACAATTCAGTTTAATAAAATCCCTGATTTTGTCAACACCATAATTATTTGAGAAACCACATATCCCACTCCTAAAAATTCTTCCTGACTTCATGTAAGAAACCACCAACTTAATGTCTCCCTGTAAAAATATGTTTTGCATTCAATGGAAGCCAAGAGTCCACCCCAATATCTTGTTAACCTCATGTAGAGACAAAATGAAAAAGAACATCTGACACATATAGCTTGCAAATATTATTCTCACTAACTAGATTAGTTAATGCTGCAGGCCCAGTAAATATTTTATTGCTAACCTAACACTTGTCATCCCTTCATGCTTTTGACCTCCACCATGCCTCAGAAGTAAAGATAAGTCTTCAGAAAGTGTTCTCATTATGGGCCTTACCGTTGGCTGTTTTTTTATGTCACTGCATACCAGGGCCAGTACCTGGATTATTCCAAGTGTTTAATAAATATTTGTTGAATGAATGAATGCATCGGTTTAATACATCAAGAGCTGAATAGTGTCTGAAACATTCCAAGACCAAGTCATAATTGGATATATTTGTTTCTCTGGTATCTTCCTTTATATAATTAAAACAGCATTAGCAATCCAAAGTCTCATCAAGAACATACCATGCTGTAAAATGACAATTTAATGTTTAATTTATACGTTTTTTAGAGGGAAAAGAAAAACATCTAGAGTACCTGATTGTCTTTCATTAAGGTTCTGCAGCCTTCCTCATAGAATTTATTAAACTATTACTTTGAATGGTGAATTCAGTGGTTTTCTTTTCTAACATACCATTTATTCATGTCTCACATTTGATTAGGAGATTCATTTGAATGAGATTTTTTCTTCTTTTTCTCTTTTCTAGAGCATTTGCAGTTGTCATCTCAATGCCTCCTCATGAATCTTCCATAATATTGATGAGTCAGTGTTCCTGCAGAAATGGTGGGTAACACAGATTTAGTCATAGAGCCAAAGAAAATGTTGCCATTTTCTGTTGTTAAGGATATATTTTTTCAAGGTCTCAGACTCACAACTTATTGCCCAACATTATATTATAAAATATCTCCAGTATGCAGAAAATTTGAAAGAATTTTGCAGTGAACATTCACCTACCCAACACCAATATTTGACAATTAACATTTTGCTTTACTGGTTTTATTACATATCTTTTTTATCTATCCATCCCCCTACCCACCCATCAAGCCATCTTATTTTTTGTAGACATTTTATTGTAAGTTGAACACATCAGCATATTACAGTCCTAAACATTTTTGCATGCAAATCAGAAGCTAAAGTTCAGTATTTGTTTGCAGTTTTTTTTAATTTGAAGTGAAATTTACTTAAGACAATATGTACAAATGTTAAGCATGCAATTTTATGAATTTTGACAAATAACACAAACTCCTTTCACAATATAGTGCATTATCATCACTCTGGAAAAGTTTTCATATTACACTTTCTGATCAGTCTCCACCTTTACCCTTCCTTTCAGAGATCACCATTACTCTGACTTTTTTCCATCATAAATTAGTTTTCTCTGCCTGTTGCAACACTTCCTATGAATTATATCATACACTATGCACTCTTTTGTGTAAGGCTTCTTTCACTCAGCATTATGTTTTTGACATTCATCCATGTCACTCTCTGTATAAAGAACTTACTAGTTTATGATACAATACTAAGTAGCATTTCATTATGTGAATAATTTGCACTTTATTTATTCTCCTATTGATTGATACTTGAGCTGTGTTTTTAGTTTCGGTTTTTATGAATAAAGCTCTGTGTTCATTCTTGTACAAGGCTTTGTGTAAACTTATATGTTTGCATATAACTTTGGTAAATATCTAGTAGTATACCTCCTGGTTGCAACATAGGTGTATCTTTAGTTTTAACTGAAACTACCCGATCTTTTTTCCCAAGTACCTGTGTCATTTTACACCCTTACCCAACAATATATGAGAGTTCAAGTTGTTACACATCCTTGACAAACTAGGTGTTATCAGTCTTAATTTAACCGTTCTGGTGGGTTTAATATCTCATTGTGATGATAATTTTCATTTCCCAAATGACTAATGATTTTGAGCTTTTTTCATCTGCTTTTTTTTTTTTTTTTGGCCATTCCTGGAAAAGATAACATTTGTTAATTAGGGATTTTTTTAAAGAGATGATTTAAACTTGCTAATATATTGCTGAAGATTTTTATGACAATATTTATTAGAGGCATATTTTTTATTGCCTCTGTTAGGTTTTGATTCTTCTAAGTAGAGCATATTTTGACACCATTATCTCACAGAATGTAAAGCCAAAATCACTAGCTCTTACCTCCAGGCTTGTAGGCTAGCGGCTATGTGGCTTAAACTTAATATTTCTGTTTTGTCATCTTTGGCTCATGAAGGTGTTTATTATTTTAAGCTTGCTATTTCTATTTTTTATTTTTAAATTATATATTTTTCTATGTCTTTGAAGTATTGAGGTTGCAACAAATGTTTTCTTCTGTGTCATCATGACCAGAATTGACATTTTTACCATTACATTATTAATTTTTGGTTTAATGGCACCCTCCTTTTCCTTGGTTAGTAATTATAAGATAAAAAGTTCTTTTGATGGTAGTACACAGCACAAGGACACTTGAACAGTACCAAAAGGCACAACTTTTGTTACAGTTCCAAATGAAGCAAAGTTGCAAAGCAGGGCCACACAGAGTTTTGCACTGGGGGACAATATAACAGTAAGCTAGAGCCATAGGGGGCAGTTTATGTATAGCAAGCAAAGTGAGTTTAGATAGATTTCTCAAACTCCCTGTCAATTAGCTAATTTTTTAAAAGATTTTATTTATTTATTTTTAGACAGAGGGGAAGGGAGGGAGAAAGAGAGAGAGAGAAACATTAGTGTGTGGTTGCCTCTCACAAGTCCCCTAGCTATGACCTTGGGGGTCCTGGCCAGCAACCCAAGTATGTGCTCTGACTCGGAATCAAACTGGCGACCCTTTGGTTTGCAGGCCAGTGCTCAATCCACTGAGGCACACTAGCCAGGGCTGGTTAGATAATTTTAATAATTTCAAGGACTCTGGGATATATAGACTTCCTTAGTTGCCTGATACCTGGACATGGGGTGATAGGGGTTGGTGCATGCATAGTGATCCAAAGTATGAGAGCCAAAAAGATAAGCGGTTAGTGTGTAAAGTTAATGAGCTGCCCAAGAAGGGGAGCTGATGGCCCTCTAGCCAGGGTCCCAAAATTGGATATAGATGGCGTTTTAAAAAATCCAATATTAACAGTTACTCAAACTAAATAGCCATATACTAGTGTGACATTTTTGGTTGATTTCCTGACTTTTCCATGACATAGTCTGAAGATCAATGATGCAAATCATTGGATTTAGTTTTGAGATATAAAATAAAAACTGAAAGATAAATTGGACTACATTGAAATTTAAAACATCTGGGCATCAAAAGACATGATCGACAATGTTAAAAATTAACCCACAGAGGAGGAGAAAATATTTGCAAATCACATGTCTGATAAGGGGTTAATATCTAGAATATATAAAGAAATACAACTCAACAAAAACAAATCAACCTGACTTAAAAACAAGGAAAGGAATTGAATAGACATTTCTCCAAAAAAATATATATGAATGGCCAATAAGCACATGAAAAGATGCTAAACTTCATTAATCATTAGGGGAATACGAATCAAAATAACAATGAGGTACCGTTTCATACTTATTAGGACGGCTACCATAAAAAATAAAATAAAATAAAATATAACAATTGTTGTTGAGGACGTAGAGAAATTACAATTCTTGTGCACTGTTGGTGGGAATGTAAAATAGTATATCTGCTATGGAAAATGGTATGACACTTCCTTAAAAAATTACAAATAGATTTACTATGTGACTCAGGAATCCCAGTTCTGGGGATATACCCAAAATAAGAGCAGGGTCTCAAAGAGATATTTATATACCCATGGTTTATAGTAGGATCAATAGCCAAAAGGTGGAAGCAACTCAGTTGTCCATCAATGCAAAAATGGATAAACATGTGGAATAAATAGCTAGGAAATTCTGAGACATACTACAACATGAATGAACCTTGAGGACATTACTACTGGCATCTAGTAGGCAGATGCAAAGATGTTATTAAACATTCTATGGTACACAGAACAGTCTTCCAACAACAAATAATTATTCATCCCCAAATGTTAACAATGCCAAGGTTCAGAAAACTTGCTCGAGAGGAGCTTCCTATTCCAATGTGTAAAAACCAACCTATATAATTCACAATAAAGGTTGGAAACAACTGGAGACTAACACATTGTTTGTGAATTAATTCAAACCGTGGACAGGAACTAAGATATAATGTACAATTTCTTTGACTCGTCCAATCACAAAGAGGTCACTTTTTTTGATCCTGACTATTGATAACACAATGAACCTATCAGAATGAATAATTATGAACTCATGTCTAGCCAAGTGGGTCTTCCAAAGATGGCCTTTCAGTGCTATGCTCAACAGCCAACTACAGGAGAATATAGCAAAGGT
Source organism: Mormoops blainvillei (assembly GCA_004026545.1). Taxonomy (NCBI): domain Eukaryota; kingdom Metazoa; phylum Chordata; class Mammalia; order Chiroptera; family Mormoopidae; genus Mormoops; species Mormoops blainvillei. The sequence continues at coordinate 5,917 of PVJD01016439.1, forward strand.
TTAGATTCAAGATAGAACTGATAGAGTAAAGAAAAATGAAACAGAAAGTGGATTTTCCATTTTAGTCAACCAACTTTTGGTTTAGGCATAGGCAGAGCACGACTTGGTGGAGCTACCCTGAATTGGGAGGGAGAGAAGAAAGAAGGAAAAAGAAAGGAAAAGACAGTTCTTTTGTAGGTTGTTTTTGACATTTCAGTCTCTTTTTCTTCATTAGTAAGGTTTCTATTTCATTCTTGAATTTTACCATTTGGAGGAGGATGGAAGATACAATGACAATGACAATGACAATGGCAATGACAATGAATTGCTATTTTGCCATTTGTCCCACAAATACCTCATGCCTAGATATGCCAGATTTCCTCATCCATCAAACCAGATGGTTTGATACAAGCATTATGTATGACATTTTTCTCTCCAGTGTTAATAATTTGTATTCAAAATGCCGATTTCTAAGATCAGGACTTTCCCAACTATTACTTTTCTCTGGTCTCTTGATTGAAAAGCAGTAATGCTTTTTATGGCAGGTAGATTTGCTTCTTAAATTTATTGTCCAGCTATAATCCACTTTAACTTGCAAATTGGGCACCGTGCTTGCAAAGAGAGATTTTTCTAGTTGCTCCAGCTCCGCAACCAGGTCTTCTTTTATTCAGGAGGTAATGCAGTGGTCCCCTGCGGCCAAAGAGAGGGAAAGTTTAAGGCTCAGGGTTTCTGCTTCATGTCCCAACTTTCTACCATTACAAAAGATTCAACCTCACAGCTTATTTATTGCTAACCACATCCTTTATTATGCATTTTCTATCTTCATAGACAAGTATAAATATAAATAAAACAGTAGATAAAAAGAATGTAGAACAGCATGACAGAGATAATTTAAATGGAAAAACTGAAATAAGGAATTTTGAGCATGGAAATAAGACACGTATCATTTCTATATTTTGAAGACTCCAATAATTCATTCTATTTTTATACTAGATGTATTATAATATAAAATTAGAAAACTGTTTTAAATCCACAAAAGCAATATAATTTAAATATCAAGGCTGACAGTCTCATTTCATTATGTAATATATTTGCCCATTCTCAATTGCTTCATAGATGACCAAAGAAAATGTATTTCTATCAACCATGAAAATTTCTGGTCTCCACACACTTCTCTGGAGATTCTAGTCCAGTAATTATTTACTTGAGAAATGCAAGAAATTAAGTTTCACTGACTGAAGAAATTGTATTCTTTCTCCTTCTCTGGATTTCTGCTGCATAATTTCCATTAAACTTCTTATTTGGGTCAGCTCTCATTTATCTATATTTCAAAGAACTGTAATACAAATCCGATAATTAAAAATCCCAAGTATTGCAAGCTCTTCTACTTAAAAAAATTATAACAACATTTAGAAAGAAATTCATTAAGGCTGTTTATTTTCAGTTTTGACTAGTTAACAGTTCCACAGAGAAGATAGAAGTAGCAATGAAATTACCTCAAGATAAAAAACATAATTGGGTGTGAACATTTCTTAAATTAGGTAATAGTGAACCCTACAATACTTCATGATCTTACTGAGCATCTAGTTTTTGAGATTTGGAGGCAACCAAAAAAAAAATTAGTACACTCTTCTGATTTGAAATTAAATTTTGTTTACAACAGTCAAGTACTAAATCTTTTAGTTTACTTCACCACCTTGTCCCAATATTTATTGCTTCTATGAATAGATACATTCTCATTTCTCTCTAACCATGATAAAACCACTTGTGCTCCAGAAATCAATTTGGATCTCAACATGCGGAATTAAGTAGAGTAGCTTCCTCTTACATAAAGCCTACACCTCTCTATCATTTCCCACCCATCCAACTATTCATCTATTAATTTAATTAAGATATAAGTATATATATTCAGCACCTACTGTATATCAGGCAACGGATAGGAGACAGCAACCTTTTACTGTAAAGGGCCGGATGGTAAATACTTTACACTCTGCAGGCCCCATGACCTTTGTTGCAGGTATTCAACTCTGTCACTGTGGTTTAAAATATAAAATCAGCCAAAGATCATATGTAAAATGAATGGGTGTGGCTGCATTCTAATAAAATTTTAGTAACCAAAACTGGTAGTAGGATGGATTTTTCCAGCAGGAGGTAGTTTGCTGAGCCCTGGACAAAATGGTAGACACTAGATGGTATATATTAAGCAAATAAAATCACAGGAAGCAAAGTGATAATTTAAGAAAATAAGATAAATGCAAAGCTTTTGTAAGTTGTTAAAAGTACTAGACATGTGGATATAAGGCTGTTAAAGTAATAGATTCATATCTCAGCCAGAATCACAGATGAAGACAGAGTGAGAAAGAAAGATAGAGAAAGAGGAGGAGGGAGGGAAGGAGATCGGGGAAGCGGGAGAGGAAGAGAGAGGGAGAGACAGACGGTTATTACAAGAATATCAAAATTGTCTTTAAAACTTAAAATGAACATATTGTATACCTTATTTATAAAAAAACTAAACAATAAACATTCATTTTTGTTTTAGAAAAAATTAGTCCCCAAACAAAATACAATATGCTATATAACAGAAATACCATTTGGCAAAAAATAGGCCTTTCACACACACACACACACACACACACACACACACACACACACACACAATTGCTAAAGTAATTCACCATCTAAAGTAGTTTTGAAAATGGTAATTATGTGAGGTGAAGGATATGTTAACTAAACTTCTGGTGATTGTTTTGCAATAAATATGAGGGTTAAATCATCACATTGTACATCTTAAACTTATGTGTTAAGTGTCAATTATATTTCAACAAAGCTGTGTAAAACAGTTTGTGGACAATATTTTTCTGTATGAGAAATAATTTGTTCTTAAATGATCTTTCACACAAGACATTTCAGGAATAACATTTAAGCCAAAAGCCTCTAGTTGGATATCAAAAATTAACTACATAAAATTTCATTTGAAAAGTTCTTTTAAAAAAATTCAAGTAACTCCAAAACATTTACAGTCAAGTAAGACAGTGTTATAAGATTTGATGCAAATGTGGCAATATAGTACACCAATTGGGAAGAGAAAACAACAAAGTTAGAATGCCATTTATTCTTTGTATCATCATTATTTTTATTGAACTCTTTTGGTTGGCAGTGAAAAATTTAAAAACATAAAGTGATGTTGCGAAATATTATTTAGTGTAGAATTTCCAAAGAGTAGCTTTTGTTGCGTGTGAAAATAAATTAGAAACAGATCAAACTTACTAAATACCTGAAGAACCTCAGTTGGGAAAATCATCCAATTCAAACTGAAATATTGCAGTTAGGTTTTAGGGATAAGGTTTGAACTGTCATTTTTTCATTCTCTCAGTTTCTGTTATTATTTGCTAGCTATTTTCTCACAGTAGTATTTTCTCAACACATAATTTTTTACTTTATTAAAAATAATATATAATGTATATAAGATATATTAGTCATCCAATACATTATATTTATATTTATTAGGTAAATCTCATTGTCCTTACTTTGTTTCATTTGTATTCTTTGTTTTTTATAACTACACCTTTTTTTTCATCTAAAAGTTGTTTCTGACCATCAGTGGAAATACGTGCCAACCCTATTGGTCACATACTTTTGAACATTCTTTAAAACTGATATGGTGTATTTAGGATATGCCACCTTTATCTATAAAATGTTTACTCTGAAGTATGTGGGGGGGTATTGGGTTTATCTGTATCTTAAATTAATAAGATATATGTTATGCCCTGGCCAGGTGGCTCAGTTGGTTAGAGCATCATGCTGTACACCAAAAGATTGCAGGTCTGATCCTCAGTCAAGGCACATACTTAGGTTGCAGGTTCAATCCTGGTTGGGGTGCATACAGGAGACAACCAATCAATGTTTCTTTCTCACATCAATGCTTCTCTCTCCCTCTTCCTCTCTTTCTAAAATCAATAAACATATCTTTGGGTGAGGATTAAAAAATAATAAGATACTGTTTATGTTAGAACATAAAACATATGGAGAAAAATCCATGCTCACAACTTACAAAATGCCCCATTATGCTATGAATTGTTCTGAATATGTAATACAATTTTAAAAGTTCAAATAGTACATTTTGGAGTGTCCTTAAGAAAAATGGTAAAAGGTAAGAGGAATTTACTGGCTATTTTTTTAAGAAGCAAAAGGTTTATGACATAATGTCACTATGTTTAAAATAATCATTTAATACTTACTCTTGGCCAGGTACTAACCTAGAAGCTAGGGACACAACAGTGGAGAAGAAAGCTACGAGCATCTGTAGTGTCCTGGAGTATGCAAGTTATTAATAGTTGCAGCTGTGATAAGTGTTTTCAAAGGCAGAGTGTTATAGGCAAATGAAAGTGAGAGAATTCCCTTATTCTGGAGATGAAGAAGTTAGAACTTACACTGTTGGGTGTAAGAGAAGAGTAACACTATAGTAATTTCAGGTTAAAATAAAAATTTTGTTCAGAGACAAGGAATCCCCATATGTCCTCCCCATGCAAATTACTTTTGAGATGACCAGCTTGTCTAGAATCTCATCTGTCCTAATCTGTGAGTTTCTGAAGTGAAGACTTTGTTCTCATACTTGATTCACTATAGTGTAGTTATGCACTCAGAAGATGTTCTTAGAACATCTTTTGAATGAGTCTTCTTGCCCTAATTCTGTTGAGTTGATAATTAAGTACAATCGCCCTTACAGCTTTGCACTCTTTTCTTCTTTCCATTAATCATTATTGCGTGTTTTGAAGTGCCTCACCTGAAAAAAAGATACATGATGCTATATGAAGCCTCAGGGTGATAAAATGTGTAACTGTGTTGATATCGCTCAATAGGAGATTCCATTTTCTGAGTGAAATTCAAATTAAAAATTATCCTTCCCAGGAAGTTAGGCTTAAAATGTCATAGTTCACATATCTTTAGGAATTAGTGTTTTCATTTTCTTTGATAAATGCCCAGAAATGAAATCCTGCCATTTGAGGCAGCATGGATGGACCGAGAGGGTATTGTGCTAAATAAAATAAGTCAGACAAAGAAAAACAAATACTGCATGATTTCACTTATATGTTGAATATTTTAAAAATTCAATAAAGTTCATGGATGGAGACTTGACAGGGTGGTGAGCACACAATGCAATATACAGATGATGTATTATAAAATTGTACCCTTGAAACTTATATAATCTTATTAGCTGATGTTGCCCAAATAAATTTAATTTTAAAAGATATACAAATTAACCATCAAAACAAGTTAAGAGACAAAACAAAACAAAAACAGACTCATAGAAACAATAAACAAACTGATGGTTACCAGAGGGGAGATGGATGAAAAAGGTGAAAGAGAATATAGCTAATAACAGTGTGATAACTTTGCATGGTGATAGAAAGTTACTAGACTTAGTGTGGTGAGCACATTGTAAGATATATAAATATATCACACTGTTGTATACCTGAAACTAAGGTAATATTGTATGCCAACTATACTTTAATTAAAAAATCAAACACTGGTAAGTATTTTTTAAAATGTCATAGTTCACTGTGCGTTGACCAAAACATCCTTAATGTTACCCTCAGCTTAACTAAACTTTAGGCTCTTTCCTGACAATAGGCCCTGAATTCTTTTTTGTAGAGCATTTGCTTTAGAAAATGTGCAATTGTAAATTTTTTTCGCTGCCCCTTTGAGATATAAATCTTCTATAACAAAGGAATGTTTTTCTCAAGGGTCTTGGGGCCATCCCTTTGAATGTAATCATCAAGAAAGCTCCCCCTTCTCCCAGGATTCTGAAAGCTGGAGACTTAACTTAGATAAGCACCAGTTAACAAATTCAGATAGCCTAATCACATGGACACTCTTTCCTCCAATGTCTTCTGGTATTTTTCCATTAGCTCATCCCAGCCTTTAAAATCCTCCTCCTTTTTGTTTCAGTGGAACTGAGTTAAATCTCTCTCCTCCATTGCAGTAGTCTTAAATATATTCTCCTTTATCTGTTTAACTGGTCAGGTGCAATTATTTTTCTACAGCACAGCAAATGTTGTTTTTCCCCAATTTTATGTGAAATAAGACCAGATACTGCAACTATACTTAGGGCCACAATCAGGGTTAAGCCAAATATATCAGACGAATGCAATAAATTTTAGAAGGAAATTACTCAGACTTTATGATTAAAGGCTATTCTTAGAAAATTCAGTAAAGTTTACACAATCAGAGCTATGAAGCAGTGATCTATGTCCTAGTGAAAATTGCACGAGGTGGGCCCAAAGCAGCTTTTTGACATTCAGGAGAGAAAACCAACTGCTTAACTGTTATCTTCGTATACTACCCAAGAAGGAAATAGAAGTCGATCCTCAAAACCCATGATATATCTTTTATAAGCAGTTGAACATATATGTGCATATTAAATTGTATACAGTTTAAATTCTAGATTTTGGCCTCAATCGGTCCAAGGAAAATATTATTTCTATTTACTTTACTTTGGTTATCTTGCTCAGTTTCTTATAGTTATTGTTGTAGGCATATGATTGGACATTAAAAGTAAAAATATAAATTCAGAGTAGATAACATTTCCTATCTCTACTTCCTGCCACACATGAGATATCTTTGGGTCCACCATCTATTTCACTTTTATTGCAGTTTGTATGTGGAGCCTCCAGCACTATACAACAGGACTTTCTGTAATGATGGAAATGTTCCGATAAAGTAACCTAGCCACATTTGGTTACTGAGCACTCAAAATCTGACTAGTGTGACCAAGGTATTGAGAATTTAACTTTATTCAATGATGAATTTAACTTAAATGTAGATAATCACATGTGGCTAGTAGCTACTGTAGTGGACAGTGCACTAGTTTACATCAGTCATAAATCTATCTCATTGCCAATGGGTTTAGAGTTTGCTAGGAGGTTAATCATACAAAGCTCTGTACAAGATTTTCTTAGTAGAAAATGAGATCCCTGCCTACCTGAGTCAATTTCTCAATCTTGGCACTTCTAATATTTTAGGTCAGATAATTATTTGTTATGGAGTGGGGGTGGGGAGCAGGTATCCTGTGTATAGAAGATATTTAGCAATGGCCCTGGTCCCTACCCTCTAAATAACAGAAGCACCTCTGCTCTAGTTATGACAACTGAAAATGCCATTAAGATATTGCCAAATGTCTTCTGGGGCTTTAAGGAACATCCATGTAAGCACTACTTTTAATCCTAATTATACATGGTGTAATTCTGGTCACTTCTTCAGGCAATCTGTCCCCAAGACTACCTAGCTCAGGTGGTAAGGAGGTCCATTGACATACCTGCTGTGGTGGATATCTGAATATATGACTGTGAAGTAAGGAACAGAGAGAAGATAGTATAAGAAAAAAGTAAGAGGAGAACTAATTCCATTAAAAATACAAGAAAATATTAATTTTTAAATCAGATACTTTGCCTTCTTACACTTTTAACTTTGCAAAGTGGCCTGGTCTATATTACCTAATGTGTTTGATTACTTGGAATTTCCACCCATTTAAAGAGTTTTTAACTTCATATTATTTTGGCACATTTAAGAAGTTTTTAAATAGCATTCTAAATCTCACCCTTGTGAGACAAGAATAGAAATAAAATTCTGTTCTAAATCTGTCAAAGGTCAGAGTCACACTTCCTACCTCAAATGAAAGCAAATTAGCTCAGTATGGGGGAAAAAGGGATGTGTATGGTAGCAACTAGGGAGGAGGAGAAAGACATCATTTCTGGTCATGGTCCTGGGTAAATATATTCTAGAAGCAACAGCCAGATACAGACAGTCTTAGAAAGAAGAGTCTCTGGACTCAGGAGATGTGAGTTCTACTTTCTGGTCTGGCATATTCAAACTGTATGACCTTCAGCAATTTTGGAACTTCAGTCTTGAATATTCTCCTTTCATTGCATAAAGGTAGACAGTGTCCTTAGGTACTCCATCTTTTATTTAGCATTGGGAATAAAATGAAATGCTATGAGTGTTTTGTTTGTAGCAGTATTGCGAACATAACTAGAAAAGTAGTTCTAAACTACTAACTAAAAACTAAAGACAAGCTTGCCAATGTAGTCTGGGCTGCAATAGCTGATAGTTATATTCATAACCAAGGTCTACAACAATATTATAATTACCTGTGATTTTCCAGAATACATAGTACACACTCATTTTCAGTATGATATTTATCACTTATATGATACTTTATACCACAGACTACCAAATCAGAATTGATCACAAAGATTATCATTTATCAATCAGCTAACATTTTTAATTTTATTTTTAAGCTAAAATATATAATATGTGTGGTAATTTTTCATTTTTAAGTTACATTTTACATTCACTGTTAGTCTGTATTAGTTTCAGGTGCACAGTATAGTGGTCAGACAATCATATACTTCACAAAGTGTTCCCCCTGATATTTCCAGTGTCCATCATATATAGTTATTGCAATATTCTTGACTGTATTTCCTATGCTGTACTTTACATCCCCATGACTGTTTTGTAACTATGAATCTGTACTTAATCCCTCCATCTTTTTCACCCAGTCCCCCAAGGCCCCTACCCTCTGGCAACCATCGGTTTGTTCTTTGTATCTACGAACCTGTTTCTGGTTTGCTTGTTCATTTATATTGTTCTTTAGATTCCACATGTAAGTGAAATCATACGGTATTTGTCTTTCTCCGACTGACTTATTTCACTTAGCATAATACCCGTTAGGTACACCCATGCTGTCAAAAATGGTAAGATTTTGTTTTTTTTCTGGCCAAGAAACATTCCATTGTATATATGTACCAAATCTTCTTTATCAAATGGTCTATTGATGGGCACTTGGCTAGCTTCTGTGGCTTGGCTACTATAAATGATGCTGCAATGAACATAGGGGTTCATATATTCTTTTGAATTAGTGTTTTGGGTTTCTTCAAATATATATCTAGAAGTGGAATTTCTGGGCCATAAAGCAGTTTTATTTTTAATTTTTAGGGGACCTCCCATACTATTTTCCATAGTGGCTGCACTAATCTGCTTTCCCACCAGCATTGCATGAGGAATGCTACCCTTTTCTACACATCCTAGCCAACACTTGTTTGTTGATTTATTGATGATAGCCATTCTGACAGGTGTGAGTTCATACCTCATTGTGATTTTGATTTGCATTTCTCTGATGTTTAGTGTTGTTGAGCATCTTTTCATATGTCTGTTGGCCATCCGTATGAATGGATCTATCTTTTAAGAGATACCATTTAAACCAACACTGATTGCTTGTTTTATTATTATTTTAAGAGTTCTTTGTACATTCATAAACGAGTCATTTATCAGATCTGTGATTTGCAAATATTTTCTCTCAATTTTTGGATTGCTTTTTCATTCTCCTAATAGTGCCTTTTACAGAGCAAAACTTTTTAATTTTAATCAAGTCCAACTTACCTTTTTTTTTTACTAGATTGTGTTTTTGGTGTTGTATCTAATACTTATCCCCCAAAGTTACAGATTTTCTCTTGTGTTTTATTCTAGGAGCTACATGTTTTGCATTTTACATTTATAACTGTAATCTGTTTTAAGTTAATTTTTGTGTAAGGTATGATGATGTTTGCATGTAAGTTCAACTTTTCCCATAGAGACGTCCAATTACTCTGTCGTTATTTGGTGAAAACTTATTTTCTATTAATTTGGTTTTTGACTTTGTCAAATGTGAATTGGCTATATTTGTGTTGGTCTCTTTCTGGGCTCCCAATTCTCTCTTCTAACACTATGCTGTCTCGATTGCTATAGCTTTATATTAAGCCTTGAAATAGGGTAATATATCTTTAAGCTTCATTCTCCTTTTATCAATATTGTGTTGGCTATTCTAGGGACTTTGCCACTCCATATAAACCTTAGAATCAGTTTATATGTATCTACAAAAAAACACTTACCTGGATTTTTATTAAGATTGCATGAAATCTACCAATCTATTTAGAAATAATTGACATCTTAATAATTGTCTACCAATTCATGAACAGGGAATATTTCCCCATTTATTTAGGTCCTCCTTGATAAGTGTTCTGGAATTTTTTGCAAATGGATCTAATATGTATTTTGTTAGATTTATACCTAAGTATTTCCATTTTTGTACAATTCTAAATATTTTTGCTTTAAAATTTTTCTAATTTTTATATTGATGGTATGTAGTAAAGCAATTATACTTGGTTATTAGTTCCAGGAAGTTTTCTTCATAGATTCTTAGAGGTTTTCTACATAGATCATTATGTCCTCTACAAAAAATGTAATTTTTATTTATCCCTTTCCTACTTGTAAACCTTGGATTTATTTATTATTTCTTGTTGTGCACAAAATAAGACTTCCATTATGACACGCAATAGGAATAAAAAGAGGACATCTTTCTTACATTTGCAGTCTTAGGAAAGTATTCAGCCTCTCATCATTAGGTATAATGTTAGCTATAGGCTTTCTTATATATCTTTTATCAGGTTAAAGAAGTTCCCTTCTAATCCTAGTTTTAAATTTTTTTTAATGTAATGGGTATTAACATTTTCAAATTATATTTCTACATCTATTGGTATGATCATTTCAAATTCAGTCCGTTATATGATGAAATATACTAATTGATTTATAAGTGTTGAATTAGCCCTGAATTCTGAAAATTAGCCCCCTGGGTAATGAGATATTCTTTTTACACACTGCTATATTCTATTTGCTATTATTTTGTTACAGATTTTTTGTCCATGTTAATGAGAAATATTTGTCTATAGTTTTCTTTTCTAGTAATATATTTATTTGGCTTTGGACTTACAGCAATGCTGGTCTCATAAAATGGATTAACAATGCTTCTGTCTTGTATTTTCTGAAAAAGATTGCACATTATTTGTATTATTTCATCCTTAAATGTTTGACTGAATTCACTAAGAAAACTGTTTGGGTCTATGATAAAGAAAAAAAATGATTCATTTGAAATATGGTGTTGGAGGAGAGCTCTCTGGATACCTTGGACTGCTAGAAAGACAAGCAAGTGGTTCCTAAAGCAAATCAACCCAGAAACATTCCTGGAGGCAAAAATGACAAACCTGAAGCTGTTCTACTTCAGGCACATTATGAGAAGGCAGGGTTCTTTGGAAAAGGGAAAATGCAGGGAAAACAGAAGGCAGCAAGAAAAGAGAAAGACTAAATTTGAGATGGATTGACTCCATGAAAGAAACCACAGGCATGAGTCTACAGGGGTTGAGTGGGGCTGTGGAGGACAGGACAGTGTGAACATCACTCAATCACAAGGTTGCCAGGAGTCAGAAATGACTCAATGGCATGTAACACAAGTAAACGCTATTATCAGCTTCTTATATGTCCTCCCAGAGTGGGCAAACATGTTAGCTCTCTCTGTTTGTAAAATAGAAAGGTAACATGTGCATTCCTCTGCACCTTGCTTTTTCACTTATCCTGGATGTTTCCATGTTTGTAGACAGTGTCATCATTTTTTCTAAAGCTACACATTTCCTATTTGTGGCTGTACCACAGTTTATTTAAGCTGTCTCCCTGTGATGGATATTTTGGTGATGATTGAAAGGATTTGATGTTTAGTAAATGGATGCAGAAACTGTGGTGTGTGCCTACAGTAGAGTATTATTCAGACTTAAAAGAGAAAAAAATCCTACCATTTGCAGCCACATGACTGGACCTGGAATACATGATGCCACGCTGTTAAATGGATACATAGCTACGGTTATACCGAATGAGTAAGTCCTGGAGATCAGCTGTACAGTTTAGTGACTACAGTCAACAAGACGGTACGGTGCACTTAAAAAATTAGGAGGGTAGATTTGTGTTAAACATTTTTTCTACACACAATTTATTGTATAGTTTCATGAAATTTTGCCACATGTACAAATTTTTGTAACCACCATCACAATCAAAATACAAGCTGTTTCAACACTCTAAAGAAATACTCTGGTATTTGACTCCCACAAACCCTAGATCTTGAAAACAGTCATCTTTTCCTTGATGTATCTTTATCTGGTTTTTGTATCAAATTATTATAATTTTGTCATTTCAAGAATTTTATGTAAATGGAATCATACAGCAACCTTTAGATAGTTGTATTTTTCACTTAGCAAAATGTACTTGAGATACATTCATGTTGTTAAATGTATCAATAATCTGTTCCTTTTTATTGCTAAGGTGTATCCCACCGTTTGCATTTACTATGCTCTGTTTATTCATTCACCTGTTAAGGAATATTTGGGTTTTTTCCAGTTTTTTGCCTATTACAAATGAAACTGCTATGAATAGTTTCATTTCTCCCAGGTAAATACTCAGGAGGGGCCTACTGGGTCATATGCGAAATATATGTTTAATTTTATAAGAAACTACTAGATTGTTTTCCAGAGAGTCTGGAACATTTTACATTCCACTAATTTACATTTCCCTAAGGGTTATTGATGTTGAATATCTTTGTTTTTGAATTTTATTGAATTTATTAGGGTGACATTGGTTAACAAAATTATATAGGTTTCAGGTGAATAATTTTTCATTTGCTTATTTGCCATCCATATATTCTCTTTGGACATGTGTGTTCAAATTCTATGCCCATTTAAAATTTTTGACTCTTTTTTTTGCTTAATGTTGAGTTTAAAGGCAGGTGTACTGACCTTGAGTCAAAGACCAGGTAAGTTTACCCCCAGGAAAAAAATAATGCTCAAGCCAAGCATACTCACATTTTGCAACTACCTTAAATAAATTCATAGCATGTCAAATATAGCAGTGAACAAGTAGGTTGAGTTAAAGAAATGCAAAGATATTACAACATTAGAAAAAACTGTCAATTGGAATTTCTATATATTAATAGATCAGAAGATAAAATGTATTTGGTTATCTCCAGGGGTGCAGGAAAGTCTTTGAAAAAATATTAACACCAATTCAAGTTAAAAAAAATAATTAGCAACATAACATTTGAAGAGAATTTCCATTTCCTAAAGCCTACAACAAAGTCATATAAATGTGAAATGTTATAAGCATTTCCATTAAAGTCAGGATAAAGACACAGATGCTATGCTACCATATCTACTGTTTAAAAAGTGGACTGGAATACATAACTAGATGAATAAAAGTATCAAAATAAATAAGAGGAAGGAATATTGAAAAGGCAGAGATAATAAATGGTGACAATATGATCTTCTAATTAGAAAATTCCAAGGAGCCAGTGCACAAATTATTTAAATGAATAAGAGACTCCAAAAGCTATTATATAGAGGGTTACTATGCCAAAATTAAGAGCCTAACCACACAAAATCAATAACTAATCAAGATAATTAATAGAAAATATCTCAATAACAATAGCAGCAACATCCGAAATTTAAAAAGAAACCTAACAAAAATGTACACTATCTTTTTGGAGATAATTATAAAAATTTACCAATAGACTTAGGGGAAAAAGTCCCAAGTAAATACGGGAGTACACTATTTTTATTCATGAGGAGAAGAATATTACCAATATGTCAATTCTCATTAAATTATTTACAGATTTACTACCTGCTCTGGGCTGAATTTTGTTGCCCCCCACCATCAATATGTTGAAACCCTAATTCCCAATGTGACTATTTTTGGAGATAGGATCTTTAAGGAGGTGATTATGGTTAAATGAGGTCGTAAGGGTGAGGCCCTAAACCAAAGGGCTGAAGTTCCTATAAAGAAGAAGACATCAGAGATCACTCTCTTTTTGGGCATTTACAGAGAAGAGCCCATGTGAGGGCACAGCAAGAAGGTGCCCATTTGCAAAGCCAAGAAGAGAGCTCGTACCAGAATGTGAATCTGCTAGCACCTCAGTCTGGGACTTCTAGCCAGTAGAACTGCTAGGAAAAAGAATTTTCTGTTGTTAAGATACCCAGTCTGTGGTATTTTGTTATTGTTCAGTCCAAGCTGATGAATACATTTCCTCAAATGTTGCTTTCAAGATGGCTACTAGACCTGGGCTATTGTTTCCTGAAATCAACCCTGAGAAACTGTAAAAAGGGAAATGAAAGAATAATATCACCAAGAGGAAAACAACATAAATGAGAAATTCCTGGCAGAGACTGTGTGTATTGAACTACAATAGAACCTGTGTGTGGGCGTGCCGTGACGTTGAGATAGGTCTGGAGCCTGCAATTGGAGAGAGATGGCAGCATTGGTTGGAGGAAATATTTTAAATTTCAGCCCTCGTTTCCTTCAGTGTGCCCTGGGACAGTGAATTTCTCCTGCTTCACTGAAGGAACCCAAAGCAGCTCCTTAGAGCTCGCATGCAAGGACGATAGGGTACTATCAGGATGGCACCAAAGTTTGGGGTTGTCTGAAGCAGTATGAGTTCAGAAGCTGTGCAGTAACCACCTGAAACCTCTTTAAAGGGTGAGGACACGCCTTTTAAAGAATGAGTGTTACTCTCAATTATCAGGAGTAGAAAGGATGAATCACAGTTAACAAGGGCAGGTATTCTTTCATGAAAAAAATACACACACACACACACACACACTTGTCAGAGATGTAAATCTATTTCTCAGTTCATAAATGAGGGTCAAAAAATAAAATAAAACTCACTGCACCAGACTGAGCCATGTTAGATAATGTCAGAAGATCTGGGTCTCCCAAAATCATGCAGCTCAGCCTCTTGCCCTTAGAAAGAAGTTCCTTTAGGGTAGAAGGTTCGCAAAAATCTAAGTCTTGCTGGCAAACAAACTCTGTGGGTCAGTGTGTTTTCCCCTGCAGTCCGGGACTCTTCCCGTTTTCTGCAAAAAGTTTACAGTAGGGAAACAACTCAGAGCTCTCAGAGAGTTGCTATTCCCTAGGGAGCCTTTAACGAGGCCACCAGGAGGATCCCCTACTCTGCTTCCCTGGGGGACCACCAGGACCACCTGGCCCAGAACAGAATAGCTGCACAGAGCCCCGCCCTGCTGTCAGTCCTGGGAAGCCCAAGACAGCACTGTCAGTATGAGGTGCTGGCTGGCTTCCGCCTACAGGGTGTCAGTTCTCCGGAGGGGCGAGGCCCTGCTGAAAATCAAGGTGTCAAGGAGTGGGCTCTCAGAACTGCGGGCGCATGACCCCTGCTTCCCCCAGCAAAGGAGACCTCCTGGAATGGATCACCA
>PVJD01016440.1:0-21012 GCA_004026545.1 Mormoops blainvillei
CTTCTCCCTCTCTTCTCTTTCTTTCTTATGCTTTACCCCATCCCATATGTCTGAAGCCTAAGGTCTCTAAAATGAAGCCCATACCACACGTTAGTAGCTGGAGGCTCTGCTCAACATTCCCCTCCCTCCACTTGGCCTCATCGCGGCTATGTTTATAGTACAGTCTATCACTGACAGGAGACCTTGCCACCTGAGTTTCCTTTCTGGGGATGTTGCAACTTTCACTGCTAATTTGGCGAGCATTCTGCTAACGTTGTAGATCCTCTTTCTTTAAGGAATTGAGATTCCTTCAGTGACTGTGTAGCCCAGTTTTCCTCAAGGTCATCGATACGATATGCTTTCCTTTTCTTTCTTAACAAATTATCTATTATGGCTGCTCTGAGGGCAGACTTTATCCTGGTATTGGGGTTCAAGACATGCACAACAATGTGTGAGTTCTCTATCAGCCCCAAGGAGAATTCATTCCATGAACAAGCTTTTAAAACATTAATTGTTTTGGTAGCACGCAATGGTTATTATCACAAAATTATCTATTTCTTATAATGGATATATGTTTTTAAATCTTTCGGCATACAAAGAGATGTTCCTTGGCCTCTACTGGCCTCATCAATAAGGAGCTCTGAAGTTGGGGGAGAGATGTTGAAAGCAGATCCTGTGTACTGATGAGTGTGCTCAGCCTTTGGGACAGATCCTCAGACACCGCAAAAGGAGCAAATGCCATGAACCCTCTCCTGGCTGCATCTAAAAGATGGTAGGTCCATACCAGAAAAAAAAAAAAAAAAGCTCAGATGCTATGGTGAGAACTCGATCACCGAGGTCCTCCAGGAGGCAGTGGGAGTCTGAAGGCTGACTGGGCTGAGGAGCCCACCCTCCATCCATCACCTTCAAAGAAGCATGCCGGTAGGGCAGGAGCTCTTCCAGGGGGGTTCCACTGGGCAAGCAGGCGCCCCATTTGCATTTCTTTGTTGTGCTGTTTGCATTTTGCACTTCACCACCTGTCCACCCAAAGGTAGAAGTTCATTAAAATATTCTCCTGTGCAGTCCTTCCCAGGAGATAGGGTTTCCCTTTTCCCATAGGGCTGCCATCGCAGGCCCAGGCCTTACCTCACAGAAGCTCAGGCAGCCCCCTTTTTCTCTCCAAGACAAAGGAACTTTCCACTCAGGAGCTTCTCTGCTGTTTTCTGAGCCCCTTCCTCTTCTCATTTATGCTAACAGTTTATGCCTCCTGGGACATACCTGTCCCACTCTAATAAGCCTCCTTTGATTAACTTTGGGGGTCAGAGAGAGTTAAGTGCTTGATTCTATTCACATAAGCTTTTGGATGGACAGTGAGTCTGGCTGGACAGAGTGGGATCAACCAGCACATCTCTGCAGATACAGACCCCGCATTTGAGAGCTGAGCACCTTGGTTCACAGAGGCATCTTTCTGGAGCGATAAGCACTCACTCTCATGGGCACAAGTATTTCCTTTAATATTCCCATTTCTCCTGGGCCCATCAAGATGGCACCCCAGGAAGGGGGCCCCACGTGGTTCATGGTACATTTGACTGGGTTTTTGAAACATGTCTTAAAAGATTAATTGGTTCTGTTTATCAGTTATCTTTATTTGCCACCCAAAACTAGGATCAAAGTATAATAGTTAGAAATTATGATCACTGTTTTATAATGATACTTATGACCTTTAATATAGTTTGAATCAAAACATTTTTCCATATGGATGGTAACTGTATCCTCAGAAACAAATATCGGGATGAATACTTTGTCAATAAGGCATGGTCATCTGATACTTGAAAATTGTTTTGTTAAAGAATATCTGGGATGTGTGCGGTTATTGCACAAATAAGGTCTGACGAGTTTTACCTGTCTCTAGCCCAACCTTGCAAAAAAAAAAAAAAAACAACCTATTTTCATTGCTCATTTAAAAAAAATTAATTTTAAAGTTGCCATTTAATTTAGTAGAAAGTTAAATCATCTCTAAGACTCTTGGGCAAACTACTTCAATCTCTGAGTCTCAGTTTCTCCTCTGTAATTTGGGGATAATGATGACATCTGCCTCACCGAGTCCCAGGGACCAAATGAGATAATATGTGAAAGTGCTTTGAAATACAAATGTTAGTTCTTAGTGATTTCTTTCTGTGGAGCATTGATTGGGAACAAGAGAATTACCGTAACCAGCAAAATATTTATGCCATGAGTTTGGCTTTTATTTGAGTTGCACTTTTACTAAGGAAGTCTGGTGAAATGTGTGCAAAGAAAGAGATACAAACATTGCACAGGCACAGAAAGGAAGCCGATCTGAGTGTTTTTATGCCTCAGAGAATTTGATTTTGTATGTAAAGCACAAAGTCTTGGGAACCAGAATCCAGACTGAGTGGATCGCACAAATCCACTTGCACAAATCATTGAATCTCCAGGCCTTAGTTTCCTTCTCTGTGGAATAGTGGGCTAAATGTGAGCCTTCCCAGCACCAAAATGGGGTGATTTTTGCTGACCCACTGTAGGAAGGAGGGTGATGATAGTTAGAGTTACATTACTGATTTTTTCACATGTCAGGCACTAAGTTCTTTGCATGTATTGGCTCATCTGTCTTCAAAACAACTGCCCTTGAAAAGTACTACTATTATGTTTATATGAAGGATGAGGAACCTAAGGCAGGGAAGGTTAAAAGACTTGGTTAAGCTCACACAGAGTAAGAGATGGAGCCCAGGTACACACCCAGGCAGTCTGGGTTCAGAGCTCAAAATTTCAACCATACCCTATGCTGAGATAAATGATCACATGTATGTCAAATGTTTATTTATTTAAGCATTTAAAATTGTGTATGAACACATTCTTATAAAAATTGAAACTTTCCTTGTGAGTCTGAAGTGCTGTGATAACTAGTAAAAGTGAGGATCTTTTCATATGCTAACTAAACTGGTCTTTTATATTCATTCTTCTGTGAATTACCTATTCATATATTGTCCAGTTTTTTATTGTCTTGCTCCAAGTCACACATATGTGGCAGAGCCGGAATTGAAGGCTGCCTGTCTGATTCCAGACCCAGTCTTACTACCACTCTTAACTGTCAGTTCTAACAGTCCTACTTAGCAAAATGCAAGGACTATTTTTTAAACATCAGGTCATTGTTATAATAAACAATAAATATATACACTCTTTAATTCAACTAGCAAGTTTTTCTATTTCTATTAATGTCACTTAGTGTGACAAGATGCAAGCAGGTCCAGGAAGTGTAAATTCAATCACAAACCCCTTGAAGGCAGAAACCAAGTTCTGTTCATGGTGCTACACCGGAGCGGCTAGAGGTGCCGGGAATCGGCGAAGCGGAAGGCTCTATCTCTAGCAGGCAGAGCCTACCTGCCTATTGTTCCACCTGTGGAAGGATTTGTGTTCTTTACTCTCCGTGGGAATGTCTGTCCACCCATGCACCCCCACCCAAGACCCTGCGCTGAGAGCTGTGAGAGTAGATGCTATCCGCTAGTGGGTTCCTTCTTCCTGAAGTTCTCTGCTCCTCCTGGATCCCAGCACAGCAGCGCCTGGTCCACTAGAGAAGCCCTGATGGAAGTCAGGATGTAAAGGTCACAGAGCAAAGGGAAAGTGGATCCTGATGCTGAGATTATCTTCAAGAGCCCCTCTTGCAGGGCATGGCCCCTCCACCTCTCTGCAGGGTCCGTTGAGAATTTTAGAGGTGAACAGTGCAGCCCTTTCCACTTGCTGCCTTAGATTCCCCATCACCGTGCTCTCCCTCCCTGCCAGCACCTCACTGCTTTGTTACCCCTGATTAATGGACAGATGTGTTCTCCTTGGGGTTGATTCCAGGTACTTTGGGTTTTCATTCTTTGCTTACATCTGCGCTTCTCCCCTACCACCCCCAGAAGCTACCGTCTTGGAGTCAGTATGAAGTTAAGTAAGATTCTGGGCTTCAGACATGGCTTTCCATCTTCTAGCTGTGAAAGGATCAAAATGCCTGATAGGTAGTAGGCTATGTAATAAATCATAATGCTCTCAATCTCTAATCCTTGCCCGATATTTGCTCTTCTAAAATCCTTTTCGGAAGCAGGGGAAGTATTTAAAAAATGCAAATGACACTTTCTCTTTAAAATATCCTCCCGAACTAGCCCCAGACCCTGCTCTCTCATTCACATTGGTCACTTTCTTCCTCAGCCTTCCCACTGTAGCTTTTCTTCTAGGTATAGCACTTACAATGTTAGAGTGATTTATGTATTTCCCTGGTCCCCCCACCCCCATTAGATTGTGAGCTCCAGAGGACCAACGTGTCTCAATCAGTAGGTATTCAGAGCACCTGGTGCCAACACTGTGAAAGTATGAAGGGGTAGTGGGTCTGGGTTCTGGGGGGGCCGGACCAGTGAGCAGAGAGAGGGAACAACATGAAACGGGTGAACCCGGGCGGGAGGAGGAGATGCGTGGAAAGTGGGGAGGGGTAATGGAGACATGCAGTGGGGCAGAGGCTGAGGGTTGGGGTCCCAGCACCTGGACTGATGCTCTACCCCAAGGCCGGAAGAAGACTGGGCTCCACTTCTGCCCTGCCCTTGCAACGCCTCCCAAATCTCACGGCCATCAACGAGAAGAGGTTCCCGCGCGCACCTCACTCAGGGAGGAACGAGGTAATGTGAAGACACCGCGGGAATGCGGCACCGGCATGTGGAGAGCAAGCTGGCCCTGAGTGCCTGCAGTCGGCACACGGCTGACACCAGAACCCAGGTGCCTGGCCCGCAGCTAGGCCCCCCTTGCCGCAGAGGGCCATCCCACGGGAGCTCTGGAGGGAGGAACATGGATTGTAAGTAACGCAAAGGCATTCTTCGTAGGATCACACACAAAGCCCAGACTCACGGCCAGCTCCAAGGCCAGCCAATTGGATGTTGAGAAACAGGAAACAACCAAGCTATGAAGTAAACTGATCCAAGTGTTGAAAAGATAATTTGTCCAAAACCCGGCCCGTGGTGAAGCTTCACTGTTATTTATTAGCTAAGGGCAGGGGTATGTGGAAAAGAAGGTTGCTTCGACCATTACTAGATGATCCTTAAGGCCACTACTGACTCAAGTGTCGGGAATGAAGGCTCTTTACTCTCTCACATTTCCAGCTCCTTTTCTGGGAAGGTTTTTTGGATATGAAATCGGTCAGCTTTGGGGAACAATCCCTGGGTTTAAATTTCTGATGCCACAAAGGACAGGGAGAGGAGGGGAAGACGCCATATCCATGGTGAAGTTCACACCTTTCCAGGGGCCAGGGGCCGGGGAGGCATGTTTTATTTTGCCAAGCTTCCTTCTGAGCCCCAGCTCTGGGCTCACACAGCCATTCATCCAGCTATCCTGACCTCTCTGCCGGGGGGTAGGGGGCCACTCTGAGTGCCGAAGCCCTTCCTGACACAGTGTCATGCCAGGGGGAGAAGCCAGTGGTCCTCTCTGTAAGAGAGGAGGGAGGCTTGGGAGTGGACATACCACAGCCCTCCAGTCCTGGAAAGCAGTGGCCTTCAGCAGGACAATGACAACAGCAAATGCAGGCTGGGGGCCTTGGCACGCCAAGCAGAGAGCTAAGGGCACTGTGTATCAGGGCTGCTGTCATCGCCAAGACACTCTGTGAGGCATAGTTTTAACATCTCAAAGCCTCCATTCTCTCATCTGTAGGATAAGAAAACTCTAGAGCAGACACCCAAATATCTGTCTGGAGATCAGATGCATCACAACTACTTGGGCTACATGCTAAAAATGTCCACTACTCCTTGGAAAGAGACAAAGAAACTGACACTGGGTCTGCTCTGGAAAGTGGGCTGGGGCTCAAGGCCAAGGTGTTGGAAGGGAATCTTCCAATATACAAATACTCTTTTTCTTTCTTTCTCTTTTTGTTTTTTTGTTTTTGAGTTTTGAGCCTACTGCATATAATTAATTATTCAAAAATAACCAAAAGAATTCCTGTTTCAAATAAGACGAATCACAAACATAGTTTCCCAATCCAGTTGAATCAAAATATGCAGAGAGGAAGTGGGCAGTGTTTCTAATCAATTCTCTAAAGCGATTCTCATGCCAGGTTCAAGGACCCCTGCCTGCCCTGGAGGACGATACTTCCCGCCCCACAAGAAACCCTGTTTTACAGATAAGAAATCTGACCTCTGAGGGGGCCAGGTCCCACCCTTGCTTAGAAACAGAACAGCTAATAAAACCTGGGTTCCCAGTGCCCAGATCTCCGAACCATGATATTCTCCCCTTTTCTCCACTGCGGCTCCCAGGACATTCCCCTCTCAGTTCTACAAGAAAGACTTTCCTTGTCTCAGATCCTGTGCCCTTCAAATCCTGCTTTCTTCAAGCTAATCTGGTAAACTGGGTGATGATGTGTTTAGTGGGTACTAATGGACTAATTGGCTCTGTTAAAAGACACTGCTTCCACTCTTCTGGACATTTGCAATTAATGACTGTGTTTCGTTCCTGTTAAGTAAGACGGGGGATTCAGTACCATTTCCCCCAGATTCCATCCCAGGAGGCAGAGGAGAAAAAGCCCTGGACTACCGTGTGGGGGGCGTTTCCCTCTTTGGCTTACTTTCTAAGTCTGTAAACGAGGACATTGGACTGGATAACTTGAAAGGTACCTTTTAACTCTTAAAATTCTATTACATAATCCCTGTCTAACTCTTTCTTTCCTGTTTCAATCTATATTTTCAATGGCAGGCCCTGGAAGATTTCATTGTCTTTCGGAAAAGAGTTCCTGGTAACCCAGATCTTGCTGTAGCTCTCGGCCCAGCAGCACGGTGTTAGCCATTTCGGGATTAGGCAGGCGGTGAAGGGAGCCATTCAGTGCGAATGTCGGCCTCGGTTACCGGAAAGAAGAGGAGCTTGGGATTCACTAGAAGAAAGTGAAACCAAACGAGAATTAAAGATGGAAAAAAGCCTGTGAGAACTGAAGAAGACCCAGCATGGGAGATGCGTGTCCAACACCCGCAGGCTTTCGTTTCGGGGTTGGGAGGCCTGGGCTCAGCACGTTCGGTGGCCCGTGGGACGCTTTCCCTCGCCGGCCTGGGCCTTCCTGCCTCCTCAGCTGAGGACACGGATGTGTGACTCAAACCCACGTTCAAGCACCTCTCCTGAAGTCTTCATGACCTTCAAAATAGGAAAGAATTTAATTGGAGGGTATGGGAACCTGTCTCCTAGAGTAGGGATTTAAAGGTTACCAAAACATTTCTGAACAATGTGTTGAATAGACAAGACTAAAACCGTAGTTTAGTTTCCTGAAAAGAACTCCTGACAGGCCTATTTATTACAAAGCCCTTGATATCACTGAGGGTAAGTGGAAAAAAAAAAAAAAAGACAAGTGTTTCCAATATGTATGTGGCTTTGTGTATTCAATTATTTGTTATCTTTGAGAAGAAAAAGGGGGAAAAAAAAAAGCCAAGTCAGAATCCTGGGTCATCATGCCCCAAGCCACGCCCTTGGGATTGCATTCACAGAGTGGTTTTATTTTCCCCAGGTTTTTGAAGGTTATTGATTCTTCTTGTGGGCAAGCCTTACAACTGGTTTGTAAGAACAACTGTTTCTTCTGGGGTTGAAACAAACAAAGGGGACAGGCGCATGTGTTCTGGGCGTTTCTACGCTTTGCTTTCTGCGGTCCCTCAGGTTTGGCTGATTTTTCCAGACCCCTGCGAGGGAGGGTGTGCCTATTTTCAACATCTGAGCCAGAGCAGCCCTGTCCTTCTGAAAGGGCCAAGAGCTTGCAGATAGTCATACTTTGTAGATGCCTTTCTAGAAGGTCACTTCTCCAGAGGTGTTACAGTCCCCTTTCTGAGAGTCTCTACTGGGTTTCAGTTTAAATGTTCAAATCAGAGAAGTGACTCCCCCACTAGGCAAAAAGGCCACTATGTTCCTTGAGCTAGGCAAACAACAATAACACAATAAAATAATAACCTCAACACTGCTAGTATCTATCTGGTCAAGTGGAAAAACCCTCTTTTATTAAGTTAGCATTTCTCTCCCTCACCAATTTGCCCCTTCTTGTTCCTTGTTCTTTAAACATATGAGATCCAGGACAACAACTTCTGTGTTAAGAAATCTCTAACACTCAGTGACTCAGCAGAACTGACTGGGCACAGGCATGTGATTTTAAATGGTCATTATCCTTCCAATCTTCCAGCATTCACAGGAGTTCCTGGTTCCAATCCCACCATCTAGGACCAGCTTTTATTTATTATTAATTTATTTTCCAATTACAGTTAACATACAGTATTATATTCATTTCGGGTGTACAATATAGTGATTAGACAGTTATATATCTTAAGAAGTGATCACCCTGGTAAATCTAGTATCCCTCTGACACTATACAGTTATACAATGTATTCGCTATGTTGTACTTTACATTCCAGTGACTATTTTGTAACTACTAATTTGTATTTCTTCACCCCTTCACCTTTTTCACACAGCCCCTAACCTCCCTCCCCTCTGGCAACCATCAGTCTGCTCTATGAGTCTGTTTCTGTTTTGTTTGGTCATTTACATTGTTTTTTAGATTCCACATGTGAGATCATGTGGTAGTTGTCTTTGTCTGACTTATTTTGCTTAAAATAGTGCTCTCTAGGTTCATCCATGTAGTTGCAAATGTAAGGCCACCTGCATGAAGGTGTCCCCCGCCCGGCTTCTTTCTGCACGGGAACCCAAAGCCACAAATGTGCTAGTCCAACCCCAGCAGAATGAAATTTGCAACCTCTTCGGGACTACGGCTCTAGTGAACAGTGATTTATTTATTCATTTCTATTAATTGCTACCATTTTATTGAGCTCTTACAATGGGAACTATTAAGCACTCTTCACGCAGTTTCTTATTCTACTCTCATGACAACTGTGTGAGGTAGGTTATCGCCCCATTTTACAGGTGAGGAAAACTGAGGGTTTGAATGGCTAATTTTCCAAGGGCACAGAGCTAGTGAACAGTGAAACACTTTTAAATTCTGCTCCTTTGTCCATTGGGGAAGGTCTTTATATTACTAACAGGTTTCCCTTTCTGGAATTAGTGTGTCAGATCTGAACTTAAAAGACCAGACATGTGATGGATGGACAACCCTACACACACACACACACACACACACTCACACACACACACACACACACACACACACACACACAGAGTCCCCAGCCTTTGCCTGACAAGCTGCTGCCTCCACCTCCCCTGGGCAGAGCAGAGCACTTTTTAGCGCACAATTAGGGGCTGGGAGGGGACATTGCTGCAGGCTCTGAGAGTGTTTGTGGCCATTACACCTCCCTCCGGGCCACTAGGGAGAATGAGCTAATTGTATTAACAAGTGACATCTGGAATTTATTCAATTTTACACGAATCCTGTGTTGTTTATGAATGAACCTAACTTGGGAAATGGAGACTGGGATCTCAGCTGTTTAACAAACAGACCCTGCCCGTGGGTTTGCTAAGCTCTGGCTAGAGCAGGACCGTGGGTTCTTGTTCATTGCTACTCGGCTACCCCCATGGGAGGCTTAGGGTTCCTACTCTATGTTACCAAACAAGAGGAACTGGGAAAGGTTCTGTATTATCCTCCCATGAATTGGACATAGCTGCATGGAATCAGAAAGAGAGGGGTCTTGCCAGGGCTCTGGAATCACTGTATTTGGCTCCAGACGGGGTAGAGGTTGGAGGGATCTCTATTCTTGGCAGCTCAGGACTGCTTAGGCTGGTCGGTTTTTATCCTACTCAGAATATAAAAGATGAAACCAGCTACCCATTGCTGTGAACAGACTGAAGACACTGTGTTGTAGAAGAAATTAGGCAACTCAAGCCCACTTGATAAGTAACATCTATTCCATATGTAAGAGAGAAATAACATCTATTTCACATGACAGGGACCAGCTCTTGAGAAACAAACAACAAAAGCAGAGCCCGAAGACCTTGAAACCATTACGAGGCGCTCATGCTTCCGCAGGAATGGGGCCCAGGCCACGCCGGTTTCAGGTTCCTCCTTGCTACATAGATAAATGGCCAACGGAAACATTATCCGAGCAGTTTCACATCAAAGGCTAAATGGCAAGCTGATCTTCCTTTTAACCTGGCCAATAACCAAGTGAGAATTAGACAATGTACACGCTTAGGAAGAGGGCTTCGGGCTGTTCCAGAGTGGATTTCCCATGTTCCCATTCCATTCGGGCTCCGCTGAGGAGCACTTGCTGTGTAAGACACTCAGGGTGGCCGGCAGCCCAGGCAGGGCCTTCGGGTCCTGTAACCACAGCACAGAGCCTCCGAACGCTGAGGTGCATAGACAGGACAAAAACTTGGGGAAGCGTGGGAGCTGCATTCATCTCCCTTGCTCCTAGCTGGCTGGAGGAATTGCAGGGGGGTCCACCTCTCTGGAAACCCGCAGGAAGCCTATCCTGGAGAGTCAGGGTTTATGGGACGACCTCAAAGCTGGGGGAGAAACAACGAATTCTCATGTTTTACAGACCAACCAGCAAAGCAACAGACAGCAAAGCAACAGAGTTTCGTTTTCACTTTTTGTAGTGGTCTAAAGCTGTGTGTGTGCAGCATGATGTCTCAGACCAGCTGAAGAAATATGTCAGCCACGATGTGGGTTAATCCTCACAGAACTCTGTGAGGTAGGTAGGGCGGGAATGATCCTCATGATCCTACGGAGGAAGTGCAGGCTTCCATGGAAGTTCAGTGACTAACCCAAAGACACACAGCTGGTAAACAGCCGGTAAGGGGCTCCAAGCGAGGACTCCCGGTCACTTTTCTGACCCTCTGATGCCGCAGGCTCTTCACTGTGCCACATTGCTAGTCAGCTACTTCCGGGGATAAAGTCATTTCTTCTGGATTACCAACTGCGAGCACATGGGAAAGGTTCTGTATTATTCTTCCATAAATTGCATGTCAGAGCCTGGCGAGGAGTTTTACAGTGAGACAGCAAAGAAAGCCACTGACTCTTGGCTGCGAGTGATCATATTAAACTCCGAGCTTTACAAGAGTGGGAGCAGTGTCTGGCTCCCAGCACCTGTGTCCCAGCACCTGTGCCAGCACCTGGCACAGTGAACATTTGTGGAGGGAGGGAAGGGGAGATTCAGGGAAGGCAGAAGGGAGGATCTGCTCTTCTCTCGTCAGATAAGAACAGTGATGGGACTTTGTGGAATGTATGTTTCAGCCTCATTCTGGCTGCATTAGTTTTCAACCTGTTTTTTCTTTAAACTCCCACTTTTAATTCATATAATTTTGTTGTTTGTATTATTCCTGTTATATTTTAAGCATTCCTGTGACCGTCTTTAAATATTTCTGGGATATCAGTCAACCAAAAGAAAAAAAAACCTCTAGAAAGCCAGTAAGCGACTATATAAATTCATGTAACTGGCAACAACCATTTCTGTTCTGATCGCAGCCGCACCCCTCCCCCAGCCAAGAAGGCAGCCGGGGCGGCACAAACAAATTCTGTGCGGAGATTTTCCCCCCAGGGGTCTCGCTATCTCTCCTCTTTACACCTTTCTGAATTCTACTCACTCTTTGACGTTTACTGCAAAGCCAACTTCCCCCTCCCTGACCTCAGCCAGCTAATCCAGCTCCAGGTTTTTCTAACTTAATGTGGCATGTATTAACTGTGGGTTCATGTCCTCTCATTCCATGCGGCTCTGAGGTGGGTGTTGGCTTATTGGGGAGGTGTCTGCCCTATGGCTCTGGGGAGGCCTGGGGACCATGTGGCTGTTCCTGGGACGGTGTCGCCCTGTGAAAGGCCTCCTGGCTCACGGCTAAAGCATATTCATGGCAGTGGCTGCTGGCACCTCCCTCAGCCAACAGACACCAGCAGTCTCTACTTCATAAATGAAGAAATTCACAATCTCCTAAAGCCAGGTGTCGTCAGGTCATCCTCATTCCCTCCAACTCTTTGCTGCCTCCCCTCCTGAGCTCTCCCTTGGGTTTCCGTGGGGCACACCTGACGCGACTTCCTATTTCTCTCACTACGGCCTCCGTTTCTTCTGCTCAGCTCCTTGGCTTTGGCCCTGGCTTTGGTTTTATTCTTATATTCTTTGTACAGAAAGTCATCGCTTTTCTGTTCATGCCATAGTCCAGTCAACTGAGCCAGGTTCCAATCCCCTATCTCCAAATGCCTGCTGGAGATTTCTGTCTGGGTAGCTCTTTATCGCCCCCAAGTTTACACGTCCAAAACCCGAAGGCGAGAATCTTTCCCCAAAACTTTGTTCCACATTTTGACTTCTGTGGCAGCGGCACTGCCATTTCTTTCCTGAGCTGAGCTTGAATGCTCACTTATTTACTTTTCATCCTTTCATACTAATTCATCAAGTTCCGGTGATTTCTCCACCGGTTTGTTTCCTTCCTCTCCATCCCCACGACCCAAGCAAGCATTACACCAAACTCACAATCAGTTTATTTCTCTTCCCTTCAGCTCCGTCCCACACCAGTGTGCTCCAACCACTGCTCCATCACTCTCCAGCTCAGAAATCACTGGAGACGCCCTGTTTTCTATGACATGTGCACGGAAGAGCAGCTGACCCCCGAGGTGCTCTGCAAGCTGACCAACTGCCAGCACAGGACGCTTGCTTCAGCTAGTCTGTCTCATCACGATCACATAAGGATGCCTTGGTCTCACCTCCGCAGCTTTGCAGCTTACTCTTTTTACCTGAAAAGCCTTCTTCTTGCTCCCTGGCCTATTGAAATTATATTCCTTCCAGTTCAAAACCCACTTCTTCTACTAACTTCTCTTTGATTGTCCTCTTTTCTTGGGAGCTTCATATTTTACTCCACAGTCCAGTAGGTTCTCTTTCTTTCTGTTCTTTAGTCCCTACGCTATAATTCTTGTCCTTTATTAGCTAAAGTGTCGTGACAAAGAATGAAACCATCAATATGAATGCACAGAGGGTGTTTTGGAGAAAAAAGTACCACGGAAATCTCAGGGGTTAAATATGTAGCGCTGATGACAAATGACCTCTATGTTTCATTAATGACATTAGTAAAGCTGCCTTCACTTTCCCTTATGTCAGAATCACAAAAGGATAAAGTTTGAGGAACTTTATTTTTAAGAATAAAGCACCTCTATCTTATTCCAATTCCTGCTACAAATAAGTTCTACAAAGGCACCTATCCAGGGGACTTTGAAATGATTAGTCTATGCCCATCTTCTTCTCGCTTTATCCCTGAGCATGAGGGAGATCCCCAGGAAGTCCACCCCTTATATATTGAGCTGAACCTAGTCTCCCAGGGAACACGGCCATGCGCACACCGCCTGCCCCTCTGCGGGATGCAATTCGGCGGTCAGAGCCTGAGTCCCAGTCCACAGCAGTGCAGCTCTCCAAGTCGGATTTCCTCTGTGGCCAAGTCATCGGTTTTTGTTTTTGTCTCACTGGACAAGACTTGGGTGGAGATTCCAAAGGCTGGAAGGAGGGGATGTGCAGGTCTAGAGGGTGGATACCACTCCCCAAAAGCTCAACTCTGAGAACATTGAGAGAGTAAACAAGCTCTAGCTGGTCATACAGTCATAGCTTCCTTTTTACAGCTGCAAAAATATTGCATCAGATTGTCAGCTTTGACTTCATTTTGCTTCAGTAAATAAAAATGAAGCTACTTGCTAAATGCCATCAGCAATGTGGGCTCTCATCATGTAGCCTGTTGTTTGTGAGAACAGGGCCTCCCATATTTCTATATTTTGCTTCTATATTTTGGCTTTCACTGAGATTATTTTGAATGGAAATGGTCATTTCATGTGTTTCACTGATGGTCATAAAGCTGGATGCAGACACAGTTTTTAAATAGTGTCAGGAAATAATGGTCTTCTCTACCTTACTGTGTTCTGTAAGACCACCCTCTCAGGCTTGTGCTCAGTCACTGGAGAGAGCAACACAGCCGAAACCCAGCGCCGAGAGAAGGACTCGAATGTACTTGGTATGACGCAAAGACTTGGAAACACAGCCAAATAGTCCCGAGGAGTACACAATATAAATGCTTTATTGCTAGCACAGAGGTTTCTTTTTAAGTAAATTAAAAGAAATAAATCTTCATTTTCACATTCTATATTGCAGTTCAAAGGTAACTAGCTGGTTAATGGATATGTTCACTTGGACACACGCTATAAGGGGAGAGCATGACATTCACGTGGAAAAATTCAGAAATGTGGCATCTCTCAAGGCATCGGGCCACTGAATGCACTGTCGTCGGTAAATAACAGCATGTGGAGATTCCTTTAAAATGTCGTGAATAGACAAAGGTTAGAAACAGAAAACCGGTATGGTTAGAAGGCAGAAGACAGTTAAATACAGAAGGCTATATACGTGTTGCCCATATTCCATACACTCTAGGTTATGTTTGGTACTTTTAAATAAATGATCTTCATTTTGGTCAGAGACCGTATTGGATTCGGCAGCTGGATAGAGGGAAGAAGGAGAGAAAGCGGACACTGCTCGCATCACACTGGCGGGTTCACCGGAAAGAGCAGGGGTGTGTGGCTGGGAGGAAAGGGAGCCAGCCTGCGTCTTACCTCCCCCCCGGGAGGCCAGAGGCAAGACAGGTGTGCCGAGGAGCCACTGCATGTGGCGCAGCAGCTCTGGCGTGGCACGGCAATTGTGGCACACTGGAACTGTGCACATGGAAACGAAAACCCCCAGGCTTGGCCAGGTTTTCCAAGGTTACTGCCAGGGGAATTAGGGCATTTTAAGGTATGATAGGCCAAAGTAACACCCACAGCACTGGGAGTAGCAGCTGTTGGTGCAGTTGGGGCTGGTGGGGGCAGAAGAAGCTATAGATCCAACTGCAAAGATAATTCGCTTAGTTAAAAATTGTCAAACAGTATTTGGAAACAAAATTATTTCTGCCAGGCCCCCAGCATTACCTTTTCCCAAATTCTCAAGATTACTCAGATTGTTTTTTTAGTTGATTTTAAAGATAAGCTTTGGAAAAGATCTTACTAATCTATGAAAACAACCCACTCCCTGACTTATTCTAGAATAACCAGGAAGGAATTAAATGCATGTGCAGGCGTGCACACCCCCCTCCCCCACAAAAACATGCAGCAGACTCAGAAGCTGTGAACTACGCATGATCTCTGTAGCTCCATCTTCCCGACCTTTCACTCATGTTATTTGTGGATGTACGAAAACCAGATTGGGTCTGGAATATCCCAAGTTCTTAGTTACTTCCTAGTATATCTGCAGTGTACCAGCTTCTGGCATAGTCAGTCTGGCCTGGCTCTAACTAAAACCATTTCATGTTTTGCTTTGAAGAAATGGATAACATGAAATGGTAATTTGGCTGCAAAACCTTGGAAAATTGTTGCCGGCCCAAACATCTGCCCCAGATGAGCTCAGCCGAGGTCTCCTTGGGGGAGCAGGGGATGAGCAGGGACAGCCGGGGAAGGGGAAAATGAAGACAATGGAAAGGCTACCTTTCCTTAGAGGAAAGTTTTCTGTGACAAAAGGCATCAAATCGTGCAGCTCCCTTGTTCAGCGCCACTTCCGCAAGAGCACCGGATGTGCCGACAGTTACCCCTTACCTCCATCCCAGTATTTGGTGTCATTAAGGTGATCCCTTACAGAGTGCCAAGAAACTGTGCCCGCTGGCTTGCTTTAGCTATGCAGTGACCAGCCTGGCCTACGTGTCAACATTTAAATCTTTAAATAAGGACCGAGTATCAGCTTTGGATTCCTGAGAGCCGGGCCCCACAGGGAAAGCAGAGAGGGAGGGTCGTGCAGGCGGGCCTTCACCTTCCTTCCTGGCCTCCTTAGGAATTCTTCTGGGGGATCTTTACTGTCACAGTCTTAACTTCGGAGTACTCTCGCAAGCCGAATTCTCCCCTGAAAAGCAGAAACGGGCACTGTCAGACACCAGAAGCCCCAGCAGTCCAACCTGAGTGATGGGAACGGTGTTGAGAAGGCGCAGGTTCTAGGGGTTCGTGTACGAATTCCTAACGGAAGCTCAGCCTTCATCTGAGGGGCTGGAAAAGCTGTCATCGCATGAGCAGTCCCCGTTCCCTTAAACGTAAAGGATGACCTGCCTTCCCAATATTGCGCGGAAAGCCACAATACCCAACTACTTAGAGAAACAGCATGGAGGCTCGCCTAGGCCAGCAGTCACCTGGGGACCCTGGCTGCGCTCCTGAGCGGGCACCACAGCGAGCAGCAGACCCTGGTCTCGAACACCGGGCTGTGTTTCCACCCCAGGCGCACCAGCTCCTCAGGACCACAGTGTGCTCTCCTCTTCACAAGCCCGTTCCTGTCACTGGACACCCGGGACGTGCCTGTGCCCTGCCGCTCTCCCAGAGAGCTGGTCCACTCTGAGAGAAAACCATGAGACTCCCAGGCTAAGGGCCTCTCAGCTTGGGATTCGAAATTCCTTCTCATTGGTCCTTAGATTTAATACATGAAAGTGAACTTTGAAAGGCCTACCTCAGAAGAGCACAAACCACCCAAAATGCCTTAAAAACATAATCCTAAATAAACAATGGTCATAGCCCTCACAGTAATCAAAATAACTGACAAAAAGAGAACTGGGAGGTGATAGTAAGCTGTCCTCCCCGTCCCGCAACCCAGACTCTCTCTTGGCTACTTCCCTTCCCGGTTCACAGAAGGCTCTGGGATCTTGGTTGTAGACCAAGGATCATCATTCACTTGGTAAACAAACATAATTGAGCTATTACCATGGGGCAGCACTGTTCAGGGTTGGGCAGAGGAGAAACTAAATAATTGGCTTAAGCCTCTAAGGACCTTGCAGGTGGTTGGGCTGAGGGGGAGGGGGGGGCTGGGAGCCGGGTCACCTATCTAGGTGGTTCCAGGAGAGCAAGGCTGCCCTCCCCAGCCCTGTGGACACTCTCAGAGGTGTTTTCCAACCTCTGCTTTGAGGGTGCTGGAGTACACTAGAGCCTTGTGGCTATGATGCTATTTTTCTCCACTTTTCTTCTCTAGACCCTCTCATTTTTACCTCTTTTTAATTGTTTTTTCTTCTTGACTCTGCTTCACCATAAAATCAAGCACATTCCATTTTTTCATTAAAATACCTGAATTTATTTCCCCTTCTAGTCTTTGTAAAGTCACACCTCTGTGAAGCTTTTCCTGAAGCAGCTCCCCCTTCTCCTCTGTTTGCAGAGCACTGTGTACCCACCTCTACCACAGCCTGTCACACAGGGGTCCCTGGACCATCTTGTCACTCCCATGGACTTGGATCTCACTGCCCAAGTTTTCTGCCCTCCACCAAACCTAGTGCACAACCTATAAGCATCAGGCTCAAAGAGGGCGCTTGACACCTGTGCGAGGGAGGGAGGGAGGGACGCTTCTTCCCATCCCCACTTCCTTAGTTCTACACTGTTGACATACCATCTCTGCTAGGAAAAAAATAGTAAAAGAACACTTAGGGATATTTTTGAGTAAGAAAAGATTAAGAGGCTGTCTCTGAATACAGTCCTGCATGAAGGAAACAAAGTTACTGGCACTGGGCTTTGCAGTGGAGGTCGGCTGTAAGGGATTTCTTCCAGGAGTCCCTGCATCCCTGCACAAGGCTCCAGTCCTTTGCCAGCAGGTCCTCTGGGCACCCAAGGCACCTGAGTTGACATGCACACCGCCCCCAGGACATCAGAGGGTAACTGAGGAGCAACCGGGGCAAGCGTGCTGCTCTTTTATCTGCACTGGCCACTTTGTTTACAGGAATGAGAAAAATTAACTTGGGATTAGCTCACTTGGTATGTGGTTTCCTCATTAGCTCTCTCCAGGCTCTGAGTCTCTATTACCGACCGGCTCAGCTCTGGCTCTCTCTACACTTTTTCCTGTCCTTGGGCAATTCTGAATGTGTCTCTTCCTCATGGATATCATCTGCCTCCTGTTTGAAGCGAAGTTACTCCCTTCTCGTTTCCTGGCTTGTGCGCGCACTTGGGGCAGACCCTGAACCACTTTCTTCCTGCTCAGATCTCCAACTAGGTTGTGAGAAATGGAAGGAGTCTACAGAGTCAGGAGTCCACAGGAAGCAGGTATAGTTACTTCTAAGTGTGACTTAGATCCTGTCATCTTTGGGTGCGCAAAACAATGGGAAACCTGCTGGACCGGAGGTGCTCCCAGCTGGGGTCCCAGGCAGCCATCTGCCGCCACGGTCCACGCACAGCCTGCTCCGAGACAGGAGTGGACTCTAATGTGCCACAGAAAGAAACACTGCCCGAGGACCCAAGGCATCAAAGAAAGCCAGGGAGAGGTCCTAGGGCAATGGACACAGAGCAGAAAGAACACTGGAGCTGGGGGTCGGCAGAAAGGCATGCCACCTCGGCTCTGCCATTCCTTGGTTCTCTGACTCCAGCAAAGTCACCCTCATCCTCTTGGTACCCCCTCACCTCTCAGGCAGTGCTCCTGAACTTCAGCATTTATAAGTACCATTCATGAATCTTGCTTCAGCTGTAGATTCCTGAACACCCCACCAAAGATTTGTTTCATTACGTCCGGGAGGAACCCAGAAGACTGTGACACAGGCGACGGTTGGCTCGCCCTTTGAGAAGCGCGGCTGAAAGGCCTCTGAAGGCCTGAAGTTTGGGCCTTGGCCATTTCACCATCTCATTCCAAGGTTTGCTCTCAAATCTACTTAAATTCTACTTAATCCAATTAAATTCTGCAGTACATCCAGTTCCACAGTCAAAAAAGAACTCCTAGAAGGCAGATATATTATTATTAAGGTGACCCTGTATGTGGTCACCTGCAGAGCTAGACAGAGGCACACTTCGAAGTCCGTGTCCCTGTTTCTCAGTCAGACTGTTACATTCCCCAAGAAGAACCAAACTCGGCATACCTACAGATAAGGTAAGATGTTAGATTGTGGTGCCTCTCAATCAGCCATTTTAGGAAATCAGTCACGCTCACTTATTAAACAAATAGGGGTTTCTGCTTAGGGTGTATATTTCCCGGCCTTTTTCTTTGGCTCACGGCCCCATTTCTCAGAGCAGGGTCCCCAGACCACCTGCATCAGAATGATTCCAGAGACTTGTTAAAAAATGCAGATCCTGGGCCCTAGCCCAAATCTGCTAAATCACAGTCTCTGAGAGTGGGTCCCCAGATAGGCGTGCTTAGCAAACCCCTTCCCCCAGGCTGCAGGTGACTTTCTGGGCGATGCACACCACGCATGAGCAAAGATGCACAACGCCTACGTGCGCACACCCGCGGACCTGAGAAGCCCCTATTTAGAGTGTCCTAATAATGCTTCTCATCTTCCAAGCTTGTGTCCTTTGTTTTTAAATTCGGAGGTTCACAGCTTTCTTTCTATTCCCTTGACTGTGACACATATTTTATAGCTTGGGCTCTGTGACCCCTGGTCTCAGGGGAACCTAAATGAGGAAGGAAAAGGATGGGACAAGTTGAAATGGATGAAATGGATGAAATTAGCTGAACGGGCAGAGCTGAGAAACGCGCAGCCTAAGTCTCTGACCCCAGGAGTTCAGGGGCCAGCCATCAGGTAGCCTGTAGAGGGCAGCGCTCTCCGCAGCTCTCTGGGGCGGGGCGGCTCGGAGGCTCCCCCGCCCTCCCTGCAGCTCGTTCATCGAAAGTGCTACTTCCTGTCTCTGTTCCTCTTGGAGGTCGGCAAGAAGATGTCAGGGACCAAAGCTGCATGGAGTTCGCAGGCCGTGAGATAAACAATTCTTTCCCCGTGCCAGGTTAAGGGGAGTTTCTAGGATTGTACTGAATGACACGGAAGAGTAGGGGCCCAGAAGAAGGCAGGTCTTTACACGAAGCATTTTCTGCCACTCCGGCTTAGTGAAGGGGGAGGAAACATGTTTGGGAGCAAGTGAGGACAAAGCAGCACACAACCTAGACAAGATGAAGTGAGTCTCATCAAAGGGCACTGTTTCCTAATTACTTTTTAACTGCACTGGGGAGGCCAAATCACTATGGCACCTACAAGATGAGTCGAGAGGCTGTTCTTCAGTATCTTGGGCCACCATTCCGGGTGGTTTCGACCCAGCCAAACTGTCTCCTGGACCATCATTCTAGGCAAGGGGAATGTTTCTGATAGGAACAGACTGGGCCTCGACAACGTCACAGGTTGAATCCTGGTGGGAGGCTTGACCACGATGAGGGCCCAGGACAAGCTGGGATTAGGAGCCATCGACCAGTGCTTATTTATTACAGGTACATTTTATGCCCATGATTCAGCCTGTTAGCGATCTGTAACAGGGAAGTCGACGTGAGCAGCAGTCCCAAAACCAGTGCTTGCTCCAACCGGAGGCTGGGGGAGCACAAACACGGTGGCAGGAAATGAAATGACAAGTTGAATGCGGCTTGTCCAGTAAGAAGCAGGAAGTAAGGCCATGTACCAGTTAAGAGATACCTGGAGTATGTGAAGGCTTTATAAAAGCTGAGAAATACCAATAACTGAGTAAACAGGGTCCAGATTGGTTGTGGTTGTAAAGCAAGTGAGAGGGACTGAAGGCCAGAAGCAGAGGTTCAAGCAAGAGCAGTTTCTCCCTGGCATTACCAGAGACAGAATAGAAGTTGGTGATACTAGTTGGAATTAAGGAAAAATTCTGCCATACTTCCAAAGTCATATGTTCATTAAGAAAAAGGAGGATCATCCCTGGCTGGTGTAGCTCAGTGGATTAGGCGTCAGCCTGTGAACCAAAGGGGCTGCCGGTTCAATTCCCCAGTGAGGGCACATGCCTGGGTTGTGGGCCAGGTCCCCCGTAGGGGGCGTGAAAGAGGCAGCCACGCATTGATGTTTCTCTCCCTCTCTTTCTCCCTCCCTCCCCTTCTGTCTAAAAATAAAATAAATAAAATCTTAAAAAAGTAAAAGGAGGATCACCTACATAACACTCATCTACGGTACCTGATCAATAATGATGATTGCAGCTAACATTTCCCGAAGCTTTGCTAGACACTCTGTGGGATGTCTGCATACTTAATGCTAACATTTAACCATCACAGCAACTCTCTGGGGCAGGTACTATAACTATCCCCATTTTATAGATAAGGAAACTGAGGCTTAGTAAGAGTAAGTATTTTGCCCAAAGCTGCACAGGTATTAAGGTTACACCTGGGTTACACATCTGAGCAGTGTGAT
>PVJD01016441.1:0-20946 GCA_004026545.1 Mormoops blainvillei
TACAAGGGGATAAAGGAGAGAAAGAAATGGGAAAACTGTAATAGCTTAATCAATAAAATATACTTAATAAAATAAAATAAAATGGCTGATTACCATTAGAGAATTTAGGAGAAATAAAGATATGATAGTTTGAAATAAAATATTATAGTCGTATACTTTTATAATGATATTTCTCTGGATGAGTCAAATTCGAAGCCAGGGATTAAGGATGGTCTTTCGAGGAAGCTACTATTATTTTTGACCCCTTATAAATGATACACTGAGGCACAGAAATATTTGCTAACATGATCTAAGTCACACTTTCCATAACTTAATTGGGATTCAAATCCAGGCATCTAACTGGAAAAGTTGTGTCTTTGTCAAGTAATCTATGAAAAGAATGAGGAAAAACACAAAATTAAAGTGACAGGAGTATGAGCATCCTCCAAACAGTAATCCTAGAAGGAGAGAAAAGACAGTGAAGGAAAATCAACAATTAAGTAAATAAAAATAAATAATTTCCCAGAAATAGGAGAAAACATAAGATGTCTATTCAAAAGTGTCTACAAAGTTGTAAGCACATAGACACAACACAGTAACATTTAAGTATTTCTAAAAGCAGGAGAAAATTTCAAAACTTCCCTGAAAGAGAAACACGTGTTATAAATAATTAATTGAGAATCAGATTTCAAGCAGATGCTTCAATAGCCACATCAGTTGTAATAAAAATATAAAGTAGTATTTTAAGGTTTTAAAAGTAAAACCTTCTAATTTAGAATTATATGTACTGTTGAACTATTATATTTCAAGATAGACTAGCGGCTGCCAGATTACATGATTCTTTAATTTACCATGTCAACCTCCTTTTGTGACTAAGAAAATCAAATGATTTCAGTTAGGTACAGCCTTTCATGCTCATTTAGAAGAAACCAAAATTATACATCAAAACAGTTTTATACTTAATAAATTTCCAAATTAGATTACATCATATTTTATTTTGAACATAAAAAACTAAATTGCCACCCTAATTTTTAATATAATTGTGTAACTAGAATTGACTAGTAGAAATTATATAAATTATTTGATTTGTCAATAATGTCATTACAATTAGAATTTTTAATATTTTATTCATATTATGACTTAATAAGAATGTATTTTCTATCTTCTGATTGAATAGACCTGACTTTACAGTTGCATGAAATGAATGAAGGTCTTAATTAAATTCAAAATAATAGATTTTATAACAGATTTACTTTATGAGTTTAACTGTTCACTCTTGTAACATTAAGCAAAATTAGCATGTTACAACTACTCCAATCTTCCAACAATTCTTAATGTGACACTTAAAGATATTCTTAAAGCATATAATTATCTATAGTGTTTTATTTTCTACATATAATTATAGAATAAAAATACTTAGTTTCCTGACATTGTTATTTATTTTTGAGATTTCCAATTTCTCAAGTATTTTGAAAAATATATTTCAAGTTAGATTATATCCTTTCAACACATGTAGGAGGTACTTGTTGATTCTCACTTCAAAACCATATAGTTCTGAGTAACATTGTTTAAATATACACATATAATATCATTCAGACTCATAATTGTTATCTGGTAATGAAAGTTATATATTTGATTTTTTAAGAATATTTAAATGAAACCATGTACTATGCCTTTATCCTCCATTCCTTGTACTTCTCAAAAAAATACCCTTGAAAAAAGAAAAATAATAATTGAAGGGTTATGAAAAACTGTATTTTTTTACTAACAGGTTAATTGCTTATAATAATTTATTAAACAAAACCTACTGAAATGTTTGTCTTTTTCTCTTTTTTTAATTCTTATGGATAACTGTAGCAAATGACATAAAACCAAACCACATTGTAAAATTCTAATGTTCATGTACAGACTAGCTATCTTTTTTAAAAAGATAAATCATTATGTATAATTATCAACTTCCAAAAGAGTTCTTACTCATAATCTGTTATCAATTCTCATTAATCTTTAAACTCTTCCTGCAGACGACAAAAAAAAAAAAATTGCAATACCATACTATTTATTCTATCCAAACACCTGTGTGACGCATTGAAACATTTGGTGATTATTCAATAAACTGAATCCCCTTACTTCCTTTCCCATGCCTTCTTACAAGAAAAGGGTATAGAAAGTTCTCACAAAATACTGTTCCTTAATTAACCAGATTATCATTAATACCCAAAAAATGAAAAAAAAAGACAGCTAGAAATGAGAATTGAAGCAAAATAGAATATATATTTGCAAACGAGAGAGAGAAATGACATCTTTATCATGATTATTGTGAAGTTATCAAAGACTACATAACATGTATTAGGACATGTATTCACCCCTTTGTCATTGTGAATTTATGATAGTAAAATTTATTTAAAATTTTAATTCCTTAAGCTTTCAAATTGCTTTATGCCTCTAAAGGCAGAATAATCAGGTGTTCTATTTAACCTTCTGATTTAGTAGTCTTATTTAGCTACATATATATTCAATAACTATATCAAATACTCTCTATGTGGCACTATGCTGGACAATGAGTATATATAAAGATGAAGGAACCGACTGTATCGAGACCTGTCTGGAAAAAGTCCAGTCATTGTTAATATGATGAGAATGGTTTATTTGCCATCGATGTAACCTGGCAGCCAAGGACAGCAAACTGGAATGTGCATGCGTAAACAATGATGACTTCATGTTACTAGTCAGTGGGGGCAGTAGATGCCATTGAGTGAGCATGTGTACTTGTCTGGCTGTCACATTCAAAATGACTGAGAGAGTAGAGCAAACTGATTCATATAAAATTTTGCATTAAGCTTGAGCATTCCTCCACAGAAGCTTTTTGGATGATTCAGAAGGCCATCACTGTGGGCACCTGGTGGTTGACAGCTTCATCACAACAATGCACCCACTCGTGCATCAAGTCTTGTGCAGAGATTTTTCGTAAAACATCAAATCACCCAGGTGACTCAGGCCCCCTACAACCCAACTTCAGGCTTTTCCTGAAACTAAAATCACCTTTGTAAGGGAAGAGATTTCAGACATTTGATGGGACAGGAAAATACAACAGGGCATCTTATGGTGACTGGGAGAACTGTGTGTGGTCCCAAGGTGCCTGCTTTTAAGGGGACTGAAGGGTCATTGTACTGCGTAGTGTTTCTTATATCTTGTGTCTTCTTTAATAAGTGTCTCTGTTTTTCATAGCACATGGGTGGATACTTTCTGGACAGGTTACACACACATACACACACACACAACACTGTGAGACTTAACTTACTCCTAATTGGCATTTTTCTGTTTTAATAACTATTAAAAAATTTATTTTTATAATGTTAAGTTAAAGATGCCAGGAAATTTTTTGGTATGATTTGTAGAAATTAATATAGTGAATGCAAATGACAGGATAAATTCTCTCTGTGATTGTTTGTGAATACATTTCATTAAGCAGTTTTCTGTTCTAGGAGTGAGAACTAAATTTGGTGTTCATGACATTTAAATTATTAATTAAACTGGTAAACACAACAAAATAAAATATCCCTGAACACTATGTTATGTTTAGACTGTGCAGCATGTATACCTTTAATTTTAGAAATTCTTTTGGCTTAATTACATGTCTTTCCCTTATACTTATCTAGACTATCAAGAGAAGCAGTCATCAGGGAGGAGAAAGCCCCCTCCCAAATTAATATACAAAAAAAGGGTACATTGCTCCTACTCCTTCCATAGAGACTCATGGTTAATCCTGGTTTAAAACTGAGATTTTAATAGTATGATTATTTTTTTAGGGTAATGTTATTCTGCATGCTTAAGTATTAAGTGTCAGGATGATTGCAATTACTTTCAAATTATTCAACCAAACCAAGTCTGTAAATATATAGAGATTAAACAAATGAGGCAAAATGTAAAAACTGGTAAACAAAAGTTAAAGGTATACAGGCATTAATTGTATTATTCTTTCAATTTGTCTATAGGTTGCAACATTTCAAATAAAAATATATAAAAATAGTATAATTAATATTTCTGAAAGGTTTGTAAGTCTTCCTCAAGGAAGATCATCTTACAATCATTTTAAACTGAGTCGTACAGTCTTTGATGCATGAATGAGTGAGTACATGAATTATAAAATCAATGATAAGGATTCCTATTACATAGGCATGTCTGTCTCTGATTTCTTGCATTTGACCTACTTTTCATCATGGTCTTGGAAGTGTAACTATTGCTTCCTTTCAGTTCTCAGTAGTCATGACATTTTAACCATTCTAAACCTCTTCAAGTTCACTTAAGGATATTTTATGTTTAAGGTGAATTAAGCAACCCTTTTAACACTATCATGTTCAGTATATTTCTGTTTAATGGTATAAATCTGTTTTCATTGGAGACATCAAGTAAGGAGATCTGCAGCATTCTTATGCAAACGTAAAACCTGCAACGTCCACCAAGCACACGAAGAATTCATAGAGTTTACAGGTAAAGTAGGCAACATTACCTACAACACATTGGAATGAATGAAGGCAACATTTTATTCCTCTAGTTAATAAAATTACAAATAAAATAATTTGTGAACAAGAAGTAATTAGACTGGGCTTTGGAAACTAAATATTAGACAACTGCCCTGCCCAGCCTAGCAGGGGACCAGGAGAATGTGAGCTGCAGGCTTAGGGCTGTGCAAAGCAAAAGGGAACCAGCCAGGTCCACAAATGGACTGTTGACTTGCCTCTGTCTGGGGGAAAGTTTTCACTATTTTTTCTTTAAATGAGGAAGAATAAAATTTTGCATTAGAATCTTAAAAAAAAGAAATAAAGTATGATTTCCACATCATTCATTTCTGAAAACCATGACATCAGTTTCTAATAAGGTGATTCCAGCTTTATTTAACTTAATACTTTAGAATCAAAATACTTTATCAAAATACTAGTATCAAAATACTTTAGTATTTTGAGGGCATTTACACCCCATTTGCTTGAGTGTGTGTATGTATAATATATTAATATATTCACTATTATGGACATTTCTACTTAAGCACAGGCCTGTTTGTACATAGTTTTCTAAAAAATAATTATGTATTATGGTTGTCTTGTTTTAGTCCAATAACCTTCTTAGCAATTGTAATTACATTAGTCAGAATTTGGGATGTTATTTGTGAAAATACGTGGACATCTCATCAGTCAATATGCACAACAGGTTTCATTAAACTCAACTGGTTTCTGTTCAGAACCTCATGTCTATGCTCAATTTTAACTTGTTTGTGTTAGGGCAGATACTTTGATGTTTATTCTCTGCAGACATTTACTCTCAATTTTTCTGCTAACAGGGCACTTTCCTGGTTTCAGGGGCTGCAAACTGTTCTCAGGTATAACTTGCACATTGTTTTGAACAGTCCCTCAGTTTTGGGGCTCACATTACACAGCCCTTTCACAGTCATATGGAACCTAGATTTACTGAGTTTCCGGAGTTCCTCTAACAAAATTACAGTTTTCCCCTTTTCATTACATAGAATTCAGCTTTCTCTGCTCTGATAAATTTTTTAACATTTGTCGATCACTTTTCCATCCTCAGGATTTTGCTGACACTTTTTTCTGCTCTCTTTGTCAGTACAAGTATATACTTGTACCTATTATTGTGTCTTTTACCTCATTTTACTGGAATTCAGAAGGAGCAGAGGCACACATGTGTGTCCAAAATGGTGTTTGGGTTGTTTTTTTGTTTTAATTGTGGTAAAACACTTGACATGAAATTTATACTTTTAAATTTGTAAGTGCATACTACAGATTTAACTACAGAAACAATGTTGTGCAGCAGATCTCAACTTATTCATCTTGTATAACTGAAACTTTTTACCCATTGAACAGCAGACCTGTTTTCTCCTCCGTTCAGCCCCAGACAACCATCATTCTGCTCTCTGTTTCTAGGAGTTTAACTATTTTAGATATGTAAGTGGAATCATGCAATGTTTATCGTTTTGTGAAGGGCTGGTTTCGATGAGCAGTGTCTTCCAGGTTCATTCATTTGCCCCATATGGCAGAATTTCCTTCTTTTTAAAGGCTAAATAATATTTCATTGTTTATATATACCATTTTTTATTGTTGTTCAGTTATAGCTCTCCCGTTGCTTTCCTACCCTCTACCCCCTCCCCTCTGGTCACTGTCAGCTTGTACTTTATTTTCAAGTCTCTGGTTCTATTTTGCTCATTTGTTTATTTTGTTGATTAAATTACACTTATAGGTGAGATCATATGGTATCTGTCTTTCACCTTCTGGTTTATTTCACGTAACATAATGCTCTCCAGTTCCATCCATACTATCATGAAGGGTAGGGGTTCCTTTTTTCTCTCTGTTGTATAGTATCCCATTGTTTAAATGTACCACAATTTTTTGATCCATCGTTTACTGAAGAGCACTTAGGCTATTTCCAGAAGTTTGACTATTGTAAATAATGCTGCTATGAATATAGGGGTTCATAGGTTCTTTTTAATTGGTGTTTCAGGATGCCTAGGGTATAGTCCCAGCAGTGGGATCACTGGATGGAAAGGCAACGCCATCTTTAGTTTTTTGAGGAAATTCCAAACTGTTTTCCACAGTGGCCACATCAGTCTGCATTCCCACCAACAGTGTGTTAGCGTTCCCTTTTCTCCACAACCTCACCAGCACTTGTTGTTTGTTGATTTATTAATGATGGACATTCTGACCCATGTGAGGTGGTGTCTCATTGTGGTTTTAATTTGCATCTTTCTAATGGCTAGTGATGTTGAGCATTTTTTCATGTGTCTGTGGACTCTCTGTATGTCTTCCTTGGAGAAGTGTCTGTTCAAGTCCTTTGCCAATTTTTTAATTGGACAGTTTGTCTCCCTGGAGTGGAGTCATGTGAGTTCTTTATATGTTTTGGAGATCAAACTCTTGTCTGAGGTATCATTGGTAAATATGTTTTCCCATAAGGTTGGTTCCCTTTCCATTTTGTTGTTTTTTTTCTTTAGCCATGCAGAAACTTTTTAGTTTGATGAAGTCTCATTCATTTATTCTTTCCTTTATATCCCTTGCTTTAGGGGACATATCAGTCTTTCACTGCCTGAAAATATTGCTCCATGGAATATCTGAAATTTTCCTGCCTATGTTTTCCTTTAGGACTTTTATACTGTCATGACTTGTATTTAAGCCTTTTATCCATCTTTATATCCATCTTTATTTTGGTGAATGGGGTAAGTTGGTGGTCTAGTTTCATTTTTTAAAATCCATTCATCCATTGACAGACATCTACTTTCAATATCTTGGCTATTGTGAATAATGAGATAATAAACATGGGAATACAGATATTCTTCAAGACTGTAACTTCACTTATCTGAGATTATACCCAGAAGTAGGGTTGTTGGATGATGCAGTAGTTCTATTTTTAATTTTTTATTTTTGAGGAAACTTCACACTGTTTTTTTTTCCATAGCAGCTACAATTTTACATCTTCACCATCATTTTATAAGGTCCAGATTTCTTCACACTTTCACCAAAACTTGTCTCTCTCTCTCATACTCTCTTTCTTTCTTTCTTATTCCCTCTCTCTCTCTCTTTAATATAATAGCCATCTTAACAGCCATAAGGTAAATCTCAACATTGTTTTTTGTTTTGATTTTTTTTTTGGAATTTTTCCAAACGATTAAGATAGTGAGCATCTTTTCAGGTATCTTTTGGCTATTTGCATGTCTTCTTTGGAGAAATGTTTATTTGAGTCCTTTGTCCATTTTTTAATCTAGTTATTTCTGGATTTTTTTTCTGTTGACTGTTAGGAATTCCGTTTCTATTTTGGGTATTAATCCCTATTGTAAATGAAAACAGGCCTAGTTTCTTGCTGCTACAAAAGCCAACATAGAGAGGCAGGTTCTGATGTAAAGGAAAGTGGTTTACTTGCAGATGCCAGCCATCTGGAAGACGAGGAACTCATGTCTCAAAACCTATTATGAGCAGAGGGTTTTATAAGGATGGAGAGGGGAACAGAACAAAGAGATCAAGGAAGGTGGTTGCAAAGTTCTTTACATGCAGACGAGCACTATTCATTCCGATAAGGCCAGCAATGGTCCGGTGTGCACCATCCTATTTAGTCATCCTGGCTTCACATTTTCCCGGTTTGGCCTCATCCTGGCTCCATGGTTGAAGGTC
The DNA here is from genome assembly GCA_004026545.1 of Mormoops blainvillei. NCBI lineage: Eukaryota > Metazoa > Chordata > Mammalia > Chiroptera > Mormoopidae > Mormoops > Mormoops blainvillei. The sequence goes on from PVJD01016441.1 coordinate 8,142, forward strand.
AGCAAATATCCTGGAGCTGGGATGCTTGAAATTTGGGGTTGTATCTTTTGAAGTTAGTCCCTAGGGTTCTTATATAAACATGCTGTTCATCTATGTTACATATTAGACAGAGTCATCATTTATGGAAACAACATCAAAAGAATGGTGGGGTGGATTATAATTTCTCATCATTACAATTGTCCACTGTTATGTTATCAGATATATATTATTTGCAAATATTTTCTTCTTTTCTGTAGGTTGCCTTTCATTCTGTTCTTTAATTCCTTTGCTGTACAGAAGCTTTTTAGTTTGAAGCCCAACTTATTTTTGCTTTTGTTATTGTGCTTTTGAGGTCATATATTTAAAAAAATGCATAGTTCAATGTTGTGAAGCTTGTCCCCTCTGTTTTCTTCTAGGAGTTTTATTTCTTAATTTTTTAAAATTTTTATTAGAGAAAGAGATTTATTGTTCTTATTGGGACGATACTCTTATCAACTGAGGTACCTAGCCAGGACTTACTCCTGACATTTAAATCATTATTCCCTTTTTAGTTGTTTTGTGTATTGTGCAAGATAATGGTTTTCTTTCTTTTGCATGTGGCTATCCAATTTCTACAATATCATTTATTCGAGATACTATTCTTTCCCCATTTAAAATAACATCAAAAAGAATTAAATAATGAGGGATAAGTTAATCAAGAAGGGTAAACAATTTTACACTGAAAAACTACATAAAATTGATGAAAAGATGAAGGCAAAATGGAAAGACATCTCGTGTTCATTGATTGGAAAAATTAATATTGCTTAAGTGTCCATACTACCAGAAGTTGTTTATAGGTTCAATGCAATCTTTATCAATATTCCAAGGACATTTTATACAGAAATAGAAAATGCAATCCTAATATTTTTGTTAAACCACAGAAGTCCAAAAAGAACCAAAGCAATGTTAAGAAAAAAGAATGAAGCTGGAGGCTTCACACTTTCTGATTTTAATATATATTATAAAGCTACAGTTATTATAACAGATTAATACTGGTAGAGAGAAAATACTTTATATCATTCAAAGTGAACTTCCCTTCACTAGAGAAGGTCTTTGTGTTTAGATACAATTCTGTGTCTATTTCCAGAAAGGATCCGAAATTAAAACTTTTACAATAAGGAAAAGCTAAGAGATAAATCACCCAAAGCTGTAGGAAGCTGCAGAGATAGACCAAAGCTTTGTAGTAGTTCAAATTAAGACAACTCAGCTTCCTGGTATCCCATTTATCTATACCAAATACTCTAACAGAACTTTTTGCCCACACAGTAGAATTATAATCCCAGTGATTTTTAACTTTTTTTCATTTAACAGGAAATAGAAAAAACATTGTTCAACTTAGTACTTCCTGTTAGAAAAAGACAATAGTGTATCATTTCATATGTGGAATCTAAGAAAACAAAACTAATAGAAACAGAAGATTGTTCATTGCCAGGGACAATGAAGTGAGGGAAATGAGTGTTGTTGATCAAAGGGTATGCACTTCCAGGTGTATGTTTTGTGGATCTAATGTACAGCATGGTAACTTTAGTTGAAAATATTGTATTGTATATTTATAACTTGTTAAGAGAGAATATCTTAAAAGTTCTTACCACATGCAAAAAAAATGTGCCTATATGAGGTGACATGTTAAGGAACATTATTGTGGTAGTCATGTAACAATATATACATATACCAAGTAATCACATAAAACATCTAAAACTCACATGTTGTATGTCAATTATAGCTTAATAAAGCTGGGAAACAAGCAATTAGTGTCACTGGAAATATTGTAATTTTATTTAAATATATTTTAATATGAGCCTAGTGATATGAAAAAAATTAAATTATTTAAATATAGAAAAACATCTTAATCCTTCTAATTAATCCTTCTTAATCCTTCTAATTAAATACTGGTTTCTTCCTCATGCTGTGATTTGCACTGTATAAATTATATCACTTTAATCAAATGACTTATTTGCTCTTTAAAAAAGTCTGTCATACATTTTATTTTTTACATGTCCCCTCTTCTAATCATATAACCTCAAGCTCAGTCATACAGATAGTAGTTTTAAGTCAGGGAAACTTCAGTTTGGGGGTATTGTAAGAGCTCATTTATCTCTTATGTTTTTCTTTTTCTTTTTTTCATTTGAAAGATATTTAATGTGAAACATTGTGAATATTTATGTTATATAACATGTTAACTTGATGTATTTATATGTTGTAATATTATTGCCACTGTAGTGAGCATTAACACTACTCTCATTTGCATAATGATCCTTTGTTTTCAGTGGCTGGAATCATTAAATACTACTCTCTTAACAAGTTTGATGATTATAATACAATATTGTTGTCTATGTCGGTCACACTGTGCACGGGATCTCAGAGGCCTATTTACTACTCATTGCAACTTTGTTGCCTTAAACAACACCTATTCTATTACCCTACCCAACATTCCTTGGTAACCACCATTTACCTTTGTGTTTTTATGAATTTGGCTTTTTTAGGTTCCATATGTAAAGGGGTATCACATAGTTGCCCTTCTCTGTCTGAGTTATTTCACTTAGTATGATATGCTCAAGGAATATCCTTATGGATTTTTTTTTTTTGTATTTTATATAATCTTTATTGTATTTTTTACATCATCAGTTAGTATCCTTATGCCCCCTGCTGCCAGCAATCACCCCACTGTTGTCCATGTCCATGAGTACTTTTTCCTTTGCTCAATCCCTCCATCCCTCTAATCTCCAACCCCCAACTAGCAGTCATCCTCCTCTCCATCTGTGAGTCTGTCCCAATTTCCCTTGTTAGTTCGGTTTGTTTGTTAGATTCCACATGTGAATGAAATCATATGGTATTTGTCTTTCTCTGACTGGCTTATTTCACTTAGCATAATGTTCTTCAGGTCCATCCATGCTGTCACAAAGGGTATAATTTTCTTTTTTTTCAAGGCTGAGTAGAAATCCATTGTGTAAATATCCCATAGTTGTTTTACTCATTCATCATTTGATGGACACTTGAGCTGCTTCCATATCTTGGTGATTATAAATAACACTGCAATGAACATAGGGGCGCTTATGTTCTTTTGAATTAGCATTTTGGGTCCCTTCAGATATAGTTCCAGAAGCAGAATCCCTGGGTCAAAAGGCAGATCCATTTTTAATTTTTGGAGATATCTCCATGCTGCTTTCCACAGTGCCTACACCAATCCACATTGCCACCAACAGTTCAAAAGTGTTCCTCTTTCTCCTCATCCTCACCAGCACTTGTTGTTTGTTGACTTATTGATGACAGCTATTCTGGCAGGTATGAGATGGTATCTCATTATGGTTTTTAGTTGTATTTCTCTAATGATAAGTGATGTTGAGCATCTTTTCCTATGTTTGTTGGCCATCTATATGTCCTCTTTGGAGAAGTGTCTATTCAGGTCTTTTATCTATTTTTTAATTTTTTTTTTTGGTGTTGAGTTTTGTAAGTACTTTGTAAATTTTGGATATTAACTCCTAATCAGATGTATCAGGGAATATGTTCTCCCATTCTGTGGGTTGTCTTTTTATTTTGTTGATAATTTCCTTTGCTGTGCAAAAACTTTAGTTTGATGTTAGTCCCATTTGTTTATTTTTTTCTTCTGTTTCCCTTACCTGGGGAGATATATTTGATAAAAAAATTTCTACAAGCAATGCCAAGATTTTGCTTCCTATGTTTTGCACATATCATTTTTCTGCACATATCTGTTCAATTTTTCCAACACTATTTATTGAATAAACTATCTTTAGTCCATTGTATGTGCTTGCTTCCTCTGTTAAATATTAATTGGTTACAAAGGTATAGGTTTATTTCTGGCTCTCTATTCTGTTCCATTGATCTCTGTATCTGTTTTAATGCCAAGGCCAGGCTGTTTTGATTACAATGGCATTGTAGTATAGCTCAATATTAGATATCGTGATTCCCCCAACTTTGTTCTTTTTTTCTCAGTATTGCTGTTTCTATGTGGGGCCTTTTGTAGTTCCATATACAAAGGTCAATACCTTGCTATATAACAGTAGTGAACAGTGGATTTTGAAATTAAAAACACATGACCATTTACATTAGTATGCAAATTTAAAAAAAACATTTAATTACAAGTCTAGTAAAATAAACACATGATTTGTATTAGGAAAACTACAAAATACTCATGAAAGAAATGAAAAATAACTAAATGGAGGAATATTCAATGTTCATGGATAAGAAGATAGTATTGTCAAGATGTCACTTTTTCCCAATTGATCTATAGATTCATTGTAATCTCAATAGTAGCAAGTTATTTTGTGAATATACAAAATCTGATTCTAAGTTTTATATGGAAACACAAAAAACACAGAATAGCCAGCACAGTATTGAGGAAGACCATAGTTGGAAACTGGCACTATTCATCTATCAGATTTATTTTAAAGCTATAGTAACCAAAACAGTGTGTTATTGGTGAAAGCATATAGAAATATATCAGTTAAACAGAGTAAACGGTCTAAGAATAGACTCACACAAATATAGTCAACTGATCTTTGACAAGGAAGCAAATGCAATACAATGGAGAAAGGATTTTTTTAATCAATCTTGTTAGAACAACTGAATATTCACATGCAAAAAAATAAAATCTAGTCACAGAACTTACACCCTTTATAAAAAACAAACTCAAAATGGATCATAAGCTAATTATAAGTAGAAAATTATAAATATCTAGAAGCTAACAAGGAGAAATCTAGATGAGTTTGGCGGTTAATTTTTAGATGTAGTACCAAAAGCACAATTCATGAAATAAAGAAGTAGATGAGCTCTACTTCATTAAAATTAAATCTTCTTCTCTGCAAAACACAATGTCAAGAGAATGAGAAGTGATTCCATACTTTGGGAGAATGTCTTTGCAAAAGATATATCTGATCAAGAACCATTATCCAAAATATACGAGAAATCTTAAAACTCAACAATGAGAAAATGAACAATCTATTTTAAAAATGGGCAAGGATCTGAACAAAGACCTCACAAAGATGATATGCAAATACCCAATTAGCATATTTTTAAAAATCAAAATTATATATTATTAGATCAACCTGAAACAACAATCTGATGCCACTCCATACCTATTAGAATGCTGAAAACCTAGAACACTGACACCACCGAATGCTTGTGAGGACACGGAGCAATAGGAACTCTCTTTCACTGCTTATAGGGATATGAAATGACTCAGATACTTTGGAAGAAGGTTTGACAGTTATAAAACTAAATAAACTCTTACCATCCCACACAGCAATCTCTTCCAAGGTTTTTACCAAAGTAATTATAAACTTGTATTACAAAAATAAAACCTGCACACAGATGTTTACAGCAGCTTTATTCATAATTTTCAAAACTTGAAAGCAACTGAACATGACTTACAGTTGATAAATGGATACATCTAAAAATCTACACAGTGGAATACTATTTAGCACTATAAATAAATGTTACCGAGCCATACAAAGGACAGGATAAATCTTAAATGCAAATTACTAAGTGCAGTAAGTCAACCTGAAAAGACCCTATATTATAGGGTTCCAACAGTTTGAAATCCTGGAAAACAAAACCTATGGTGACAGTAAAACCATGGGTGTTCGCCAGTGGTGAGCAAAGAGGGAGGGATGAATAGGTGGAGCATCAAGTATTTTTAAAACAATGAAAATACTTTGTGTGATGGTATAATGGTGGATGCATGCCATTATATAGTTATCATAACCCAGAAAATACATAGCATCAAAAGTGTACCCCAATGTAAACCAGGACTTTGGTGAATAGTTATGCGTCAATGCATGTTCATCAATTATAACAAATGTACACCCCTGATATGGGATGTTGATAGTGAGGGATATTGAAGCACCTAAGAGGGAACGTGGAGTATATGGAATATTGTACTTTCTACTCATTTGCTGTAGAACTAAAGCTCTTCTAAATATAAAGTCTACTTAAAAACCAAGGTATTAAAATATAATTAAAACATGCAAATGTTTATGTGTATGTAATATAATTAATGGTGCATTCATTTAATGGTAATAATGGCAAAGAATTATTAGCAGCAATGCTGAGCAAAACCCAATTATTGTGCAAAGAAGATTCTTATATTTTATGCCCATACTTTTGAACAAAATGAAAAGTTAAAAGGCTCTGATATGTTTTCTTTTTTAAAATTCTACATAATAGCTGCTCCTCTAACCTTTTTCAGATTAAATAAGTCAAACTTGAGAGTTGCCTAATATCCAAGTAAATTAGATATTGATCTGTATGGAAAGTTCCTTTCTGTCCTTACCCTAGAGACCACAATGTTCCCACAATGATGATCAAGTTCTCTTTACAAGGAAGTAATCTCAGAATATTTGATTGCCCCACATTGTAAACATGCCACTTGAAACCAGATGACTTTGTAGATCACCTTTCTTTAAGTAAATGAATATTGTTTAGATTGTAAAGTCAATATGCTGAAGAGGTATAAATGAAGTTAAATTACTCTAGATATATTTTTACAATTTTATTTTTCTTCTCTCAAAACCAAGTGAAGGGAAAGGTAATAGGTTGAATGGCAATAATTTTTAAAATATTATGAACTTGCTAAATATATTGAGTTTTTATTTTCAGAATTAGAATATTATTCCTTTTAATGTTTTGTGTTTAAGAAATGGAAACTTTATGCAGTTGGGGAATGTGTCATATTAGCACTTATTATAGCATTTTCTGAAATTTATGTAAATTTCTTATCAATTTAATCAAGGTGTTAATACAGTAAAAATCTGTAATTAAAGGAAGGCCAAAAATATTTAAATTTTCACGCCTACATATTTACTGGTGTGACTGCCCATATACTTGTTCAGAAATTATGATGCATTTTCAACCACCAACTTGCTGTAAAAGTTGAGCCTAGGAATGAGTGTTTGGATAAAATATGTGCTTCCCAGAAAAGCATCCCAGAAAGGCACAAAAGGCACAAATTATATCAACACATAAATGATTTCAGGTACAAATATCAGCCTTAGGGTAAGGCAAAGTCTATGTGCTTGGCTTAGCTACCTAAACCAGAAGGTGCTCTGTTCTGGAACAGCCTACTTTGGTATGGGGCCTCATTTCTCTTGATAATCCACACAACAGCAACATGAACAATAAAACAAACTAATTAAACTTGTACTGTCTATGTGGAATCTAAATAGAGTTCCCCAGCTTTTTCATATTAACTTCTCAAACAGTGATTTGTGAAATGTATGAGAAAAAATGATCTAATCATATATATAATAGACACCGAACAGGTAAAAGTTCTAAGCTGGGCAATTATCTTGAAGACTAGTTTGATCCTGGCCATTACAAGTGTCTGAAATACTTTCATTCTACTTATAAAATTTAATGTGCTGCATTAAATTCTATAGTAGTTAAGAAAACAGAAACCCAAGGTAAAACAAAACAAAACAAACAAAAAAACATGATTTGAATCCTGTCCTCACCTTTACAAACCATGGGAAAGTAATTTAATTTGTGTCTCCTAGAAATTTTTGTTTCTTAGTCTAATTTTCTTCATCTGTAAAATGGATATATTACCTAAGAATCTCATAAGGGTATCTCATAAAAACACAGTAAATGTAGTAAACTTAAACAAGATATTCCCTGTGACCTATCTGGCACAATGACTGATAAATAGCAAGTGCTTAATAAATATTTATTTATTTGGAATACAATTACTCACTTAAAATGCATTGGAAGAAGTTGTTTAGAAGAGGAATGTATATAGCAAAATAGAATCAGAGGGGGCTTGAAGGATCCTGAAACAAGAGAAATGAAAATTAAGATTGTACTATTAATTTCCTACTTCCTTGAGGCCCCCAGTGTGAGACAGACACTAATCTCAGGGGAATTTCAAACACAACTTCCAGCAAGACTAGATATACCAGCCTGATGCCACTTTGAGTCCATTATGTTGGATATTTAAAAAATAGAATTTTAAATACCCCAAGTTCTAATTATTTCATATTTACTAACCAACTTAAGTTATAATTTCTTTTCATCATCTACTATAGAAAATTAATATGTTAAATGATAGATATGCATGTTAAATGTTTGTTAACTATATCAGTGATGAGTGATACAAAGATTTCTTTTTTTAATTTTCAACTCTATTGTACTATGCAGACTCACCTTTTACATTCTCTTTTTTTTTTAAAGACGACATTTAAAATGTATTCCCCTCTAAATATTTTTATATACCATTGTACAGTTTCTCCTAAAGTCTGTATCATTTATTATAATGACTAAAGTCTTTAACTCTCCCTGAACTAAGGGAAGAGTTCCTCTCAGCTCTGAAGCTTCACTTTCGAAAGGGAAAAGGACATGATCAGCACTATAGTTGTTAAATTTGAAGGCATTAAGTCTTATTATAAAGCATCTTCAATCTTGTTACTCTAAGCACTTAATTATCTAACACTATTTTTTGCCCAGAAATTACTTGTTGGCTTTCTTCTATGAATTGCCCTTTAATTCAAAAGTTATGAAGGTTTTGGGTTCAGTTCATTTCCACACAGGTGCTACGAATCATGTTGAGAGATAGATATGAAAGGACTGAATCTTTTAATCTCTTTATTCATCAAAGCTTTTTCAAAAACTACATGGAATATTAAGGACTTTTTTTAGGTAAAATCATGACTTTCATGCAAATATAAAATGAACACAAGGATTGTATTTAACTCATTAATTAATGAGTGAACAAAAAACATATTGAGAAGCATTTCCTATGAGGATCTTAAGGACATACACATATAAGAAATCTGTAAAACTGTCAACAATAAAAAAACCCAAATCCAAAATGTTGATATAAATTTATTAGAAAATAGCTTCTTATGTGTGAGATGGTTTGAATCTTCATCTGAAAAAATGTATTTGCATCACTATAGACAATCATTTCATTTGTATAACCAGCAGTTTTATATAATTTGAAGAGTTGGAAAATAACTAAAAGACAAAGTGAGAGCTCTGAAAAGTCAGGTAATAAGAAAGCATGCACTAAGCTACACACAGAATTCTATTCCAATGTTCTTCATAATTTACCCTAAAATAATTTGGAATGTTTTACAGGGTAATGTGGAAAAGTTAAAGGAAATTGACCACATTGAATTTTTACCATTATTCATAAGACACACAGAGGCAAAAAAGTGAAAAGGCAATTAACATTGGCTGCCCACAAAAATGCATAGGTCTTTGTTAATCTGTTTGAATATAATATTGTTTTTACATTTCCTAAAATATTTTTTGATTTAGCTATTTTTTAAGGGCTGACTGTACCACACTCCCCTCCCAAAAAGTTTATGTTGAAGTTCTTACTCCTTCTCCCAGTGAATGTGATCTTATTTAGAAATAAGGTCTTTGCAGATTTACTTAAGATGTAAATTAATATGAGGTCATAGGGAATAGGGTGAGCCCTTAATCCAATATGATCTGACTGGTGTCCTTATAGGAAGAGGAAAAGAGACAGACACAATGTATGATGGCAGAAGCAGAGACAGGAATGATGTGTGTACAAACCAAGGAACTCTGAGGAATTTCAATGACCTTAGAAGCAAAGGGAAGGGCATAGATCAAATTATCCCCTAGAACTTTCAAAAAAGCATGACTCTGCCTACACCTTGATTTTAGACTTCTAAGTTATATACTGATTTATTAAATCAATATATTCCTATTGATTTAAGCCATTTAGCTTGTGGTAATATGTTATAGCAGCCCTAATAAACTTATGCAGTAATTTTATATCTGTTTCATATTTTAATATAACAGTATCAAAAAGGATAAAATATATTGGCAGACATCACACATATTCTCAGTGTCAGAGTGAAAACTTTTCCCAAGTGCATTTGACCCAAATAACACTTTTTAGTCACTATGCCCTCACACATTTTTGTTTGATAGAAGTTTTCAGTGATATCAATTATTCAAATTTTTATTAAAATTTAAAATGATGAGTTGTGTATTTCTAAATCATAATTATTAATAAAAATTCTATCCCTTGCTCCTCTTCTCCTTCTGGTATTCCTAGCATGTGGATATTATTATGTTTCATGTTGTCCTGCATTTCCCTTAACCCCTCTTCATTCTTTTCAAGCCTTTTTTCATTTTCTTGCTCTTTCTGGGAGTTTTTTTCTACCATGTCCTCCAGCTCGCTGATTTGATCCTCTGCTTCATCTAGCCTGTTTCAATTTCTTCTACTTTGTTCTACAATTCAGAAATCGTACTATTTTCCTCTTGGTTCTTTTGATAGTTTCTATGTCCTTTCTCATGCTGATATAGTTTGCAATAAGTTCCTCATAGTTTCCCTGTAGTTTTTTGTAATTCTCACTGAGCTCACTCAGTTCATTGAGCTTCCTTATAACCATTGTTTTAAACTCAGTATCTGATCATTTACTTGCCTCTATGTCATTTAGTAGTCTTTCTGAGGATTCCTCCTTTCCTTTCAATTAGCGGCTGTTTCTTTGTCTTCCCACTATTTGTCTGCCTGAGCCAAACCATAAAGCCAAGGAAACAAACCTACGACAGCAGAAATAACTCCCCCTTGCAATCCCACTATCAACAGCAAATGGGTAAGTATTAATAAGGCTGTAAAGATATTAAGGCTATTATAATAAAGGAAAGAAATAAATTATAGTATAAAACCTAGTGGCTTAATATGCACCCACTAGATGGACAAAAACAATCAATGTTAAAAAGCTATGTAGTAAAGAAAATATTGCAAATCATGGAGAAGACCACAGTGGATTTTGCCTCGGTAGCCTCTAGTATTTACCACTCTTTTTTCTTTCTGGATCCACCTCTAGTAATGTCAGATATTGAACCTGTCTGATCTTAGGCAGCCTGTTTGAGACTTCCCGGGATCTACTGTCTGTGACTGTCTCCTTCAGTTGTTAATCTAGTCGCTCTGCAGTCAGGCTTAAGCACCATAAGGCAGGACCAAATCCCTCCTGGAGTTGGGGCTAATGTTTCCCCTCAGGCTGCTGCTGCTGAGAGAGCAGTGGTCTGCCTGAGCACGTTGGCTGCTGCTTTTTGGGAGGTGATTCAGCACTGAGATCCTGGAGGCTACTCTCTCAGTTCTCTCCCCAAAGTCTCTGTCTCTAGTCTCTCCTCAAGCATCTCTAGTCCACTCTGCCCTTCCCCTTTGCAGGGATCTACTGTCTGTGGCTATCATTTGGCACTCAGCAGTCAGGCTTAAGCACCAACAGCACTAGGGCAGAGTCCCTTTTGATGGTGGGGCTATAGTCTCCCCTCAGGCTGCTGCTGCTCAGAGGGGAGTGTTCTTTGCCAGGGATGCAAGGATGGTAAAATATTCACAAATCAGTAAATGTAATATATCACATAAACAAAAAGAAGACAAAAATCACATGATCATATCAATAGATGTGAAAAAAGTGTTTGATAAGATGTAGCACCTGTTTATGATAAAAAAAAAACACTCAGCAAAGTGGGAATAAAGGGGGCATACCTCAACACAGTAAAGACCATACATGAAAAACCCACAGTCAAACATGATACTCAATGGGCAAAAACTAAAAGCTCCCCCACTAAGATCAGGAATAAGACACGAATGACCCTTTTCACAACTTCTATTCAACAAAACATTGGAGGTCCTAACCAAAGCCATTAGACAGGAAAAAGAAATAAAAGGGGTCCCAAATGGAAAGAAGGAACTAAAACTGTCATTGTTTGCAGATGACATGATAGTGTACATAGAAAGTCCTACAGGCTCCACCAAATAACTACCCAACCTAATTAGTGAATTTGGCAAAACGTCAAGACACAAAATCAATATTAAGAAATGGAAGGCATTTTTGTATACCAACAATGAAATATCAGAATCAGAAATCAAGGGGAAAATGACATTTACTATAGCAACAAGAAAAATAAAGTCCCTAGGAACAAATCTAACCAAGGAGGTAAAAAACCTGTACTCAGAAAACTACACAACACTGAAGAAAGAAATTAAGGAAGACACAAAAAAATGGAAGCATATTCCATGTTCATGGATTAGAAGAATTATCATCAAAATGTCCATACTACCCAAAGTAATTTTAGATTCAATGCAATTCCTTTTAAAATACCAATGACATATTTCACAGATATAGAACATTTCAAAAATTACATGGAATTATAAATGATCCCAAAAAGCTGCAGCAATTTTGAGAAGAACAAAGCAGGAAGGATCACAATACCTGATATCAAACTATATTACAAGGTTACTATAATCAAAACAGTCTGGTACTGGCATAAAAACAGACACATAGATCAATGGAACAGAATAGAGAGCCCAGAAATAAATCCATGCCTCTGTGGCCAATTAATAATTGACAAAGAGGACAGAAACGTATAATGGAGAAAAAATAGTCTCTTCAACAAAAGGTATTGGGAGATCTGGATAACTACATGCAAAAAAATGAAATTCAACCACAAACTTACACCACTCACAAAAATAAACTCAAGATGGATGAAAGACTTAAATATAAGTCATGACACCATAAAAGTCCTACAGTAGAAAATCTCAGATATTCCATGCAGATATTTTCACCAAAATGTCCCCTAGAGCATAAGGAAAGAATAAACAATTGGGACTTCATCAAAATAAGAAGTTTCTGTATGGCTAAAGACAACATCAGCAAAGTGAAAAGGGAACCAACTGTACAGGAAAATATATTTGTCAAAGATACCTCGGACAAGGGTCTGGTCTCCAAAATATATAAAGATCTCAGACAACTCCAATCTAGGAAGAAAAACAATCCAATTAAAAAATGGA
>PVJD01016442.1:0-21000 GCA_004026545.1 Mormoops blainvillei
CCGCCAAATAGCCCTAATTTTGGTTGGAAACTAGGCACAGTGCTCTGTGAGGTACCAGGCTCGGCTGGATGGTGAACCAGGCAGGGTGTAATGACCAAGGAAGGAGATGAAATTTAATAAGCATTAAAAAAATCCCTAATGCTACCCCCACCCCCGCGGACATTTCCTTGTCACTGGCATTGGTGATTCCTGAGGTCGGGTAAACTGGACCCTGGGGACCAGGCATACCAAGAGCTGTGCGATGAGACAGAATAGGTTAACTGGCGTATCACACAAGGCAAACACAGAAATGCACTTTATTTGGACTTAAAACGACACAGGTTGAAAATATTCAGTAGTGGAATTGTGGGCTATGCAGAGATCATCTTATGTCCTGTCTGGAAAAAGCAATAATGTATGCTGCCTGCTGAGACTCCCTGATATCCATTCCTGGGAACTGTTTAAGCTTTTTGTTTCTTTCCTTAAATCTCTTTGTGTTTGCCCGTTAGTATTTACTTGACTTTCTATTTGTTACTGGAGTAAATCATATGGGTGATTATTTTTAGCTCCCTGAAAAATAAGGTTTACAGTATATACAAAGGAGTGTTGTTCTTTCAGCATCATTGCAGGCTGGTAAAGGAAGGAGTTTTCTAGACTGAGGTTTTTCATGTGAGCTCTTTAATTCTTTTTGCTTACCTTACCCCTCTCTATACCACCCCAGAGAATCTAATTGCTTAATATCCCTAATATGTATTAAGTTCCTTGATGCCTGCATATTAATTTTTCCCTACTTCCAATATTTTTACAGTCTTAAATAAAATGTTTACCTGGAGCATTTTCAATAGTTTACATAGCACTCAGTAATCATTTTCTACTTCACAGCCAAACAAATGAGATCTCTCCAGATGTGAGAGTATTTAAATACCACATTAATAAACTATGGTCCAAATGCTGTGTTTTCCACTGTATCTTAAATGCTATTTTTAAAGCAGCCTTATGGAGATATAATTCACTCTTTTTTTAAAAAGTGTACAATTTGGTGGTTTTTAGTATATTCACAGATATGTGCAATGATCACCTCAATTTTAGAAGTTTCATTACCTGAAAAAGAAACCCCATGCCCTTTAGCTATCATCCCACCTTTCCCCCCTCAATTCCCACCCCTCCTTATCCTAAGCAATCACTCATCTACTCTTTACGTATAGATTTCCTTATTCTGCACATTTCATATAAATGAAGTTATATAATATGTGGTTTTTTGTGAGTGACTTCTTTCACTTAGCATAATGTTTTCAAGATTCATTGATGTTCATTTTTTTTATGATCAAATAATACTCCACTGCATGACTGCATCACATTTTATTCATCCATTTGTCCATTGATGGGCATTTGGGTTCTTTCTATCTTTTGGCTGTTATGAATAATGGTGCTATATACATACATGTACAAATTTTTGTACGAACATATGTTTTCAATTCTCTTTGCTGGGAATTGCTGGCTCATATGGTTACTTGATGTTTAATCATTTGAAGAACTGCCAGAATGTTTTCCAAAGTGACTGCACCATTTTACATTCCCTCAACCAGTGTATGAGGGTTCTCATTCTCCACATCTTTGTCAACATTTGTTATCCACCTTTTTAACTCTAGCCATCCTAGTAGGAATTCTATGTAAATGGATCCTGGATTTTCCTTGATTTATGTTTTGTTTTCAGGTTTATAGAAGAGGAGGAAAAAAGACACCTAGGAGTAAGTTACCTTGTGCTTTAAAGACTAGGAAACAGTGCCTTAAACATAGGAAGTTTACTGAGGAAATGTTTACTTAATGAATGGTTGAATAAATGAAATTGTATTGACTACTCTTGGGCTCATTTATTTATTTCTGCTCATCTCAATTGGGATGTTTTTTAAAACAATATTATTTCTACTTTTACTGTGGTGATTTAAATGTGTTCGTGACATTGATGTATGAAAACATGGGATAGAGGACCTTATAAAGACTTCCTTATCTTAATGATAGTTCAGTTATTTTATTTTTATGATCAGCTAATTTGCCATACATTTTAGTTATCTAAAATTTTTATTGACATTGAATTTGATAAGCTTGAATAAAAAAGGTCTTTCTCTTGTCCTAATAAAAAACAAAACATCCCTTCTTCATGACAAATACAATTTTTTCAGCAAGCAGGAAAACTTTATAAATATGCTACTTAAAAAGTAAATTCTGTTTTGACTTGTAAGTTTTTAATATATTTTAAACTCTCATCTGTATTTTAAGCTAAGATTTAAATCCAGGGTAGCCAAATCACTAAATAATATTGTGAAAAGAAATGCTTCATTCCAGTGTATATTAGATTTGATTTCTTGTTTGGCTCTCCAAGGAGGTAATTAACTATCAATACTGCTATCAAATTCCCTTGTGGTGAAATATGAGTGATTTTTTTTTTATTTGAGAAATATCACTAATCTTTTTTGGAGGCTATTTCTAAAAATAATAGCTGATTTTATTTTGTCATCAAGAAAGTTTAGGTAGTTGGGTTAAATAGAGGGGGAAAATCTTAAAAAACAGTCCCTAGTATTTTACAAAGTATTTGAATTTGGGCATATATTAAAGCTTATACTTATTATTTTGAATGTCAGTGCACTTCAACAAACACTCATTGAATGTCTTTTCTATACCAGGTATTTCAATAGAATGTTTACCAACTTTTACTAGCTGTTGCTTTTAGCATTTTACCTTCATTTCTACGTAATGTACTTATTCTACTACTTCTCAACTTTCCAGTATTATTATATATTGTCTTCCCATTATGGAACATGAAAATTTAGCTCTCCTACCCCTTTCCTCTACACTAAAATATTTCCTATAATTGAGCAGACCCTAATATATCATTTATCATTTTATCATTATTGTATATCATTTGGATATTGTATATCATTATTGTATATCATTTTATCATTATTGTATATCATTTGGATAGAGCAGTAGTCAGTGATTACATTAACATAACTAGGAACTTTCTGAAAAAAGAGTGCATGGGAGGTTACATTTGTGAGACCTTTCTGGAGGGAAAATCTTATTTTGTTCTTTCACTTGACAGTTTAGCTAAGTATAGAATTCTAGTTTGTTAATCATTTATCCTCAGAATGTTGCTGTCTCCCTCTGTCCAAACCCGCCCCGTCTTCTTGCTCGTCTTATTACTGTTGAGAAATCCAATGTTATTTATGATTTTTCTAAATTTCTGATTTCTTCTCTGAAAGCTTTTGGAAAATCTTTCTTATTCTCAGTGCTCTGAAATTTCACAATAATATGCCTGGTTGTATATTTTCATCTTTCCTGTGCAATCTTTCTGTCTTGAAACTCAGGTCTTTCAGTTTGGGGAAATTTTCTCGAGTTAAAAAAGAAATTATTTCTGTGTTCTCTCTCATTCAAAGTTGGAGCTCTTAGATGGAGTCTTTAATTTTTGTAATTGCATTTTTCATTAGTTTTATGTATTGATGTCTATGAGCTCTTTTTTGAGTTCTGAATGTCCCTTTATCTAGCATCTTGCTCTTGTTTCATAAGTGTAATAACTTTTAAAAATCCCTCTGACAGTGTTAATGATTTTTTTTAAGTTTGTCTTTTTCTGCATAGTTTCTTCCAAACTTCTTTGTTTTCTGGCATATTACAGACTTACCTCAAATTTCTGGGTATCATTTGTTCTCTTTTTTGTACGTATTAAGAGTGGAACACTGAAAAGTTGATTGGAAGCTTCTAGCATGAAATGTGAGTTTGCTGATTGTAAGTTGGGTGATTTGGCTAGGCAATTGAGTTTTGGAACCAAGGTCAATATCTTCAGGTCTTTTCTCTTGGTCCAATCATATTTCTTACAGAAGAATCTTCCAATCTTCCCTCTGGATGAAGAAGGTTAGGGATATGGGTGTCTGTCTCCACATGTAGTATATAAACCTTTGTTTAATCCACTATTTCAAGCGGAGAATGCATGCTCACTGCACCTTTTTGTTCTCCCAGTCAAAGACCCTCTGTTTCACCCTCCCTAGAAAATAAATTTCTGAATCTGTGCTGACATGTGAGATAGATTAGAGACAGGAAGTTGGAGGGAATCTAATTGTTTTTCAAAAATCTTTTACCAGATCCTTCTTATTTTAGCCCCCTTTCATCCCTTGTTCTAAATGTACATGGAGCTGCCTTTTGGGGCGCTTGTGTGCAAATATGTTATTCTTAGCTTTTCTCACAGCTGCCATAAAATTTGGCTTTTTCTCAGCTTCCAAAATATCATTGCAATTGTCTCCTCTTTGATTCCCTTTGTTAGTGTTAGTTAAAAACATTTTTTTAGTATCATTTCAGTGGAATTTTGGGAGCTGGTCAAAGTGAATAGATGTGTTCAGTCCATCATGTTTAACTGGAAGTCCTTTATACCTGTATCTCTACATTGCATGGTCTTAATTGAATAAGTAGTTGATTGTGAGTGATTGAATAGAGCACCTAAAATGGCAATAGTTGGGCTCTTCTAGTTATTTATGTTTACATTTTTAAAAAGCTTTTGATGTCAAGGGGTGTGTTCTAGGCTGGAACAGGCTTAGTAAGGCATGTCCTCTTTTAAAGTCATCAGGTCATCAGGGACTGGGGGTTGACAAGTGGTGATGAAGCAATGAAGGTTACTGCTGCTTTTTTCTGCTTTTCTAATTTCAACCCACCTGGTGAAGGCCCACGTGTCTTCTGACCTAATTCAGACCTTTCTGGATTAATTCAATGTGGAAGCAGCAGAGTTTAAATTATGGTGGGGAGTGGGGTGCTTGATGTTAAATAGGTTATTGTTTTGCTGTTTTTCTGCTACTACAATGATAACCCTTCATGTTTATTATAGGATTTGTACATTATAATCTGAACATTCTTTCCTTATTTAATTAACTTTACTTTCCATATGCAATGTGCAGTTAGGATATGTGCACCAGTTTTAATAGCATTTAGAGAATATTAAGTCTTTTCCACTTAGTAGTTGCTTAGAAACTAGCTCAATTTTTGTCCAAATAGAATGAAATAATTTATTCATTTTTAATTATAGCTGGAGTTCTTGATTTGACCTTACTTGAGCTACATTATTTATGATTCATTGACTGTTGAGCATCATATACTATTTTAAGTCAGCATCTCAGAAGGTGCTGATAATTGAAAGTCATCTGTGACTGTATTTCTTTGTTTAAGAATGTTAAACCCTTGACATAGGTGACTAATGCACTGCTAAACCAATTTGAAACACACTCTAAAAATATATTCTTATGACTGCCAATTTTTACCTCTTAATCCCTTCACAAATTGGTAGTCACAAAACAGTCATGGGGATGTAAAGTACAGCATAGGAAATATAGTCAATAATATTGTAATAACTATGTATGGTGCCAGTGGGTACTGGAAATACTGAAGTGACCACTTTGTAAAGTTTATGATCATCTAATCACTATGTTCTACACCTGAAACCAATATAAAATAATACTGAACGTAGCCTACAATTGAAAAATAAAATTTAAAAAATTTTAAAAATAAAATAAAATATACATTCTTATGTCTTTTCTTTCTTTGGTGCCATTACAGCAGCTTCCAATTTGGGTTATCTCCTCATGGCAAGCAGATTCTTGGATTACTGCTCTTAATTTTTTTTTTTTTGCGGGGGGGGGCAAATTGTCACGCCCCTTGCCATGACAGAACGCTTTTCATTTTTGGCTAGACACATTTGTCCTCTTTTATGTAGAGTTGCAATATTCATCAAAAAAAGGATGTAGGGGGAAAAGAGGAGAGGGTCTTTTCTTTGTTTTGTTTTCTCTTTTGGTTTTTTGATCAGTTGAACATGTAAGCATGTTACATAATTTGGTGATAGAATTAAGAACCATAATTTCACTATAGAAGATTTTCTTTAGAGCTTTCTATAAGGTATGGTGGGCTTATTCATCATCTGTTTTAGGAGAAATTGCAGTTGCCTTATATGAGAAGATAATGTGGGTCAGGCACAGGTACTAGGTACTAATTGAGCAATCTAGATCAGTGATTCCCAATTTTGTATGCCCATCAGCATGGCTGAAAGAGCCCTAAAATATGTGCTTAGGCTCACCCTAAGAGATTCTGATTCAGTTGGTCTGAAGTGGGTACCAGCATTGGTATATTTAAAATAATCTCCCAGGTGATTTGGCTTTGCAAGTAGGATTGAAAACCACTGACTCAGACAGAACTCAGTATAATAGCAGACCTGGTTCATTTGGAATCTCCTGGATCTCGATATAGGTTAGGAGTATCTAGCATCGGTCCTTTGGTTTTGTCTGCTTTGCACAAAAGTCTGGACTAGTTCTCCAGTGTCTCTTAGTAAACCAATATGTCCCTGTCACTCTTGGGAGAACTTCCTAGTTGTTCCTAACTGAAGGAGTGCTCATCAGAAACACTAAGGGGCTTTTTAAAACAGATGTTTGGTCCTATCTTGTGAAGTTTCAATTTTAATTTATCTGCAGAGCAGCCTGGGTATGTAATCTTGAAAACTATTCACATGGTGATTCTAATTCCTGGAAGTTGACTCTGTGGCCCATGAAAAAGTTTGTCATAGATGAAATCCATATGAATACTTTCCTGTGCATTGACCTATGATACCATAAAGCTACTTTGAGGACAAGGTTCCCCAAGCAAGATGTAACCTACCTAGTATTTTTCTCATTCACTGAACCCATCTCTAGCAATGGCCTCCAACTGAACTCTTGGAGTTTGGGGTAGTTTCCATTCCTTAGGGGGAATCTATTTTTGTTCATCTTTCTGCTGAGAAGTTAAGGATCTTATTTCCCCCTCTGTCAAAAGATAAGACTATTGTCCCATATATAAAACACAAAGCTGAATTGATTCCTTACCAAAGTAAGAGAAAGCTTTGCTAATCAAGCACAGTTTATGAGTGAAGCAGATTACTGATCTCTTCGGGAAGTGTGGTGGTGTTTGGGAGTTGCTTTGGTTACAGAGGCATAAGAGGTTGACCTTGGCCTTAGAACCATGGCTATTTGGGTGAGAATATTGTTGATTGACTTTAAGAAACATGTTCACTGCAGTGTATCTGCTGCTGATTGGTTAACCTTGAATTTTATGAGAAACTAGTTGTAATTGGCTTCCAGAAGTATGTTCCCTGAAGCAAGTTAAATTGTCATTAGTAATTAGATTTAGGTGAATTGTCATCGATCAAATAGATGTGAGTGCTAGTGGTTACTATTTATCATGCCTATTGAATAATCAATATCCCCCCCCCCGTGGTGTATAGAGACATTTATTCTTGCCTCAGATTACCAATTCTTGCTTCTCAGTGAAATAAGGTGGCTTGTGAAGCTCAGTGACCATTCTTCAAACATCATCATGGTGATGCATAGAATTCCTCAGTCAGTTCATTGGTTCTAATCATTTCACAGACACTAATGAGAGTTTATGATTTCCAGGAACTATACCAGGACTTTCCACAGCCCTTTGGGTTGAAAAGGAAACCAAAGCTTAATAATGAGGCTGGGTGGTAACTGTTCCTAAATATTCCTTTTACATTCTTGTCTTTACTTGTATTCAATTTCTATTTCTGATGAAGCTCTTGAAGACTTATTCTCCCAATTTCTGTTTCATATTTGGAACTGTGTCAGTCACTTGGTATTCTTTTAACTATTGCTTTCTATATCAGGGGATTTGAAAATAGTCCTATGTGATGTCTTGGCTTTGACATTTTCCAGGTGAACTTAAGCAAGTCACGTAGCCTCTCTGAGTCTGTTTCCTCTTCAGAATTGGGAATATATGTGGTTACATACCTCTGTCAAGTGTTGAAGGTTAAATGACTTTCAAGTGCTTCGTAAAGTTTGATACATCTGTTTTAGCGACATTATTCCTTATGGTATAGAGTGTTGCTTTTTTTCTTCATTTCTTGCACATGGGTGGTACTATGTCAGTATTTGTTAAACATATAAATTGATCACAACACTTCCTATCCTGGAAATTAGGGATGATTAACTTTTTGGATTTTATAGTTTACAACCAAAGAGAGCTGGAATTCCAGAAGGTTTTGAATGGGAACCAAAAATATAATAAGCTTAGGTTGCTGAGTTTAGCCCTGTCATTGGGAAAAGGGTGTTCCCACCTAGGATAAATAAATATAAACCTGCCACTTAAAATCAAATGAGGAATTGTATTCCCTTATTTTTTATTTAAGCTTTTAACTTCAGAAGTTTTAATTTACAGAAAAAATCATCGAGATAGTGCATGAAGTTCCATATACCATACAACCACGTCACCTATTTTTAACATCTTACATTAGTATGGGATATTTTTACAGTTAATGGACCAAGATTGATACATTATTAAGGTTAACTAAAGTCCATACTTCATTCATATTTTCTGAATGCTTAAATATCCCATTCAGGCTACCACATTACATTGAGTAGTCATATCTCCTTAGTTTTCTTTAGGCTCTGACAATTTCTTAGACCTTTTTTTGATGATGACTTTGACAGTTTTGAAGAGTACATATCATGTCCTTTGCACAACGCCCCTCAATTGAGATTTATTTGATGTTTTTCTCATGATTAGACATCCTATCAACAAGACTTAATACTGTTAATATTGATCTTGATCATCTGACTGAAATAGTTTATAAAGTTTTTTTCTGTAATGTTACTCTTTCCTCCTTTCTATACTGTACTCTTTGGAAGAAAGTCACTATGCCTAGCTCACACTGAAGGAGTAAGGGAATCATGTTTCATTTCCTTGAGTGTGGAGTATCTACCATTATTATTTTAATTAACAAAGAAGATTTTCATTTAAAAATGTTAAAACCAACAGTAGATATTTGTGTGAGCAAAGAGTAAAATACTAAAACCATTTGAGTCCATTGGGAACTGGACAGGAATTCACGCTTACCATTGTTTATGATTTTATCTAACTAGTAAGTGCAATAAGATAAAAATAAATTAATGTTGGAAAAAGAAGTGATAAAATTATCTTTTCTTACATGTGGTTACTGTATACTAAGAAACCCAATCGATTCTAGGTTTTAATGATGGCTATACTATGGGATATATGGAAGAAAATAAAATTGGAGCCCTTAAATTAGTGTGATAAAATTTCTAGTTGGTCTAAATGCTTAAATATAAAAACAAAACAAAACCTTGCAAGAAAATATAGAGATCATATGTACAATAAAGCAGCTGCGGAGACTGCCATAATCATACTGGAGACTCAGAACAATTAAGTTAAAAATCAATGTATTTGCTTATTTTATAAATTACATGGCAAAAGGTATAGTAAAGCCAATTAAACAGTGTTGTAAGATAAGGAGCTAATGCTAGACCGTTAACTAATATAGTGCTTTCTTCATTAAGAGAGCCTTGTTACAAAATAATTTGCATTCTAATGTAAGCTCCTTCTCATTTGGGACTGACAATTTGCTGACCAGCACTGGGACCACTGACCACACTTTGGGAATTATTGCTCTAGGGAAGGAGTTAGCAAATTGTTTCTGGAAAGGGCCAGATAGTGAATATTTTAGGCTTTGTGGGCCATATGGTGTCTGTTGCAAATGCTCAGCCCTGCCATTGCTGTGTGAAAAAAGTACAGACAAATGTAAATGTATAGACAAGGCTATATTCAAATAAAACTTAATTTACAAAAAGAAATAGCCAGCCACATTTGACCTATGACCTGTAGTTTGCTGACTCCTGCTTTAGGGGATACTAACATATGGAATGTATAATTTTTAGCCTCAAGAATTAAAGTTTTATTTGGGTCTACAAGAGTAAGAATAAAGCATACCTCACAATTTTTAGTTTGAAAGAGCTAGTCATGCATTCCCCATTAAGGCAGCCACTTGAGCACTTAGATTATGAATAGTCCAAATTGAGATGTACTGTAAGTGTAAAATACACATCAGATTTTGAAGATTTAATATGAAAAATGTAAAATATCTCAACTTTCATATTGATTACATGTTGATCTGGTAATATTTGGACATATTGAATTAAATAAAACATTATTAAAATTAATTGCACCTGTTTTTAATGTGCATGTGGCTATTAGTAAATTTAAAGTTATATCTTTATTGGACAGCACAGGAGTACTAAAAGTTTAAATTAAGTACTGTGGGACAAGGGGAGAGCTCATCTAGTTTGGGAATTTAGAAAGGTCATGTGGACAGAATCAATCTTGGAGAATGATGGGATTTTGATAAGTAGTGCTCTGGGATGATAATGGTGGCATACGTAGAGGTTTGGAGAAAGCACTATGGTTTTGTGTTTCAGACAGGAGAGAGTTTAGCTGTAATAAAGGACAAAGCATGTGATAAGTCCAAGTAGGCATAGGCCTTACTGTGGATTGGCCTCATGGTTTAGGGTTTTGGACCTATTTTGGCTGGCAGGGGAAGGGGTGGAGGTGAGGTGGGGTCCAGGTCATAATTTTGAGCAGGAAATGGTAACTGTGGAAGACGTTTATGCAGCTAATCTAGGAACAGTAAGGTTGTAATAAAAAAGGCTAGAAGTGGTGGAACCAGGTTAACTAGGAGAGAACAAAGGTCTAACATAGGGTGGCAATGGAGGACAGTGGAAAGCCACTTTATGTTGTGGCAAGGATATTTGTGAGTGAGTGAGAACCCCAGAGTTATGTCCTTGAAGAGCCTCCATGGTGGTACCCTCATGGAAATGCAGACCTCAGAAGAATCTGGTTTGAGGCTAACATGATGTGTTCCATTTTGCATGTCTGTAGTTTGAAATTCCACTAGATTTAAAAGATAGGCCAACTTTCAGAAGATTGAACACTTCTGAGTGTTTTTTTTTTTTCTGACAAAAGTGGCCCTGGGCAATTCTTTACTTTGGCCATCTCTGTACTTCCTGACCCTTCCTGTCCTCTACCATGGTCACAGTTAATTGACCGGGGAAAGGGACTTGACCCTTGGATATTTGCTTGTAGGCTAATCAGTGGAACTTGAGATGATCAGGCTTATAAGATCTGAATGGAACAGTTCTTTTTTTAGGCATTTGAACTTGAGATACAAGAGAGACAGCTGGTGTAGGGGCAGAAGGAGAATTGAAACACTGGGGGAAGTTATGAGAGTGGTGAACAGCTGAGTAGGACCAGTGAGTAGGACCAAAATCCTGGACACTAGATTATATAGGCTCCTGGAAAGCTCTATAGCAGCCTATTCTTTTTCCTAACAGTAATGCTCCTTGGCTAACTAAGAAAGATGATTAGTTATTTGGATGTTGGAAGCTAGTAGAAAGGCAGATTTGGAATTAAAAGAGGAGGTTGGTGTGGAGATGCAAATTGAGAAAAGCCCATTTGTCCACGTAAGAGGCACGAGATCATAAACAGTATTCTTTTCAGCTGCACAGTGAGCCCAGAGTTAAATGCAGTTGATGTTAAATTGCTTGATGATAATAGGTGTAATAGGTATAGCAAAGCATCCAGCTAGTAGCACTAATTGAAGCCTGAGTTTCCAGTAAGTCTTGTTTAAGGGATGAAGGTTCTACTGCAGGGCAGGAGCAAGTTATTTGAGCAAGTTACTTATTAATTTCTTCAACACCAGCTGTTCTATTTGCTAAGTGAGGCTGGCAGTTGTTTTAGTTCATATCCTTCAGAGATGTTTTGAGGGCAAACAAATACTGCTTTGTATGTTGTACTTTTTATAAAATAGTCATGGTATACAGAGGTGGTAGCCAGCCTGACAGTTTTTATAAATGGTTGAGTATAGGTAGTTCTCTGAGTAGTGGCTCAATGAGTGCTTTGGGGGGCTTTGACTTGGTCTGGATAACAAATGGAGGGGAAATGCAGTTCTCTCCATCAGAAGCTGAGATCAAAGTGTTTTAAATTAAGATGTCAAGAATGAACTCTGTGTGTTTGGCATGAGAATTATTTTGAGATAAAATACAGGAAAAGTGTATAAATGAATATTCTAATATTAGAAAGCTGTTCACATAAGCTGTCTACAAAACAATATGTATAAATGGAATACCATTTTTGTAAAGAAAAAATGCATATAAGAAATCCTGGCAGGAGGCCCACATCAAAATGTTAATGGTTATAGTGGGGTATAAGATAATTCATGGGGTACTTTTTTCTTTGTGCTTTTATTTATCTCTCAAGGATTTTCCCCCCCTACATATGGCATGAATTCCTTTTGTAATTAAGAAAACAGTAAATGCTCTTTTAAAAGCTAAACTTTTATGGACATTTTCTAGTATAGAGTTTTCTTTTGTTTCTCTAAGATGGTATACCAGCTTTCACCACATTGTCTCATTTGTAATCCAGCATTTCTTTAACCTAGTCCATTTTAGCTAGTGGATTAAATTCAGGCAGAGCAAAAACACATTTAACTTGCATTTTAAGCCTGTCTCTTCTGGATAAAGGAAAATGCCCATTCCTGTTAAGCATTTACAGAAAGTCTTCATGATATATTTCAAATTTAATGCTAAGACAGAGACTAATATGATAATTACCTGGGTACCTACCACCCAGCTTTATCAGATCTTGGCATTATGCCTTATTTGCTTTGGGCATTTAGTTTTCTTTCTTCGTTTATTGTATTTTTTCCATTACCAGTTAGTCCCCTTATAAACCACCCCCTGCAATCACCATACTGTTGTCCATCTCCATGAATCTTTTTTTCCTTTTTGCTCAAAGAAATATGAAAAATTAACAGTTGATGTACCTATATTTCCTTTTTGTCATAAATTCACAGTTTATCAGTTGAACCTATTCTTAAACAGTTATTAACATGTACATATTTATACTTATTATAAAGTATTGCTTTTAGATTTTCGAATTTTGTATAAATGAATCATTCTTTACGTATTGTTTTGAAACGTGCAATTTTAAGGCATTGTTTGACATGTTTCCGTGTTCATAGATGTGGTTCAAGTTTAGGAGTTGAAAAACTGGCTCATGGGCCAAACCTAGCCAACCACATCTTTTTGTAAATAAACTTTACATATTGTCTATGGCTGCATTTACCCCAGAACAGCAGAGTTGAGTAGTTGTGCCAGACATTGTATGGAATGGAAAGCCTAAAATATTTACTATCTGGCCCTTTACAAAAAAAAGTTTACCAACTTTTGATCTAGCTCATTCTTTGTATGGATATATCACTAGTCATCCATTTTCCTGTCCATGGACACATTTTCTGTCTATCTGTAAAGGAGTGATGCTTTGGTGAACATTGGTAACTATATATTGATAGGATTATAACTATATATTGAGAGGGTTACTAGTGTAGTGTATTGATCATGAAACAGTTAGGCTTTTTATATATTTTGGTCCTGTTTTTCATATTTAACAAAAAAATTTCCAAAACAGATATGAACCCTGTTACCTTCTAGGTGTTTTGTTTAGTGGTCTGAGACAGAGAAGTTATTTTTACCCTTTTTTAGCTGGTTTTTCTCAAGATGAATATTTATTGCTGGAAAAGAGTAAAAGGGCTGAGTGGTCCATATGGGACAAAGTGAGAGTTATGAATGGTCCTGTCGGCAACAAGGGAGTACCCACTGTATGCAGTTAACTGTATTAGGTTATAGTGATATTGATGTTATTGTTACTTTTAGGAGCAGCTACTGTGGTTATTGAGCATTTACTAAAAGACAAGGATAATATTAAAAATGTCACATGCATTATCTTATCTGTCCTCAAAAGAACCTGCTGATAGTAATTACTACTCCTCATTTTGAGAAAAGGCAGCTGAGGTCCAGTCTGGCCACAGTTCATGTTAAATGAGGCTTTGATTTGGACCTCTCCACCCACACTGGGCCTGATGCTTGATGTCCAGAAGAACTTCATGGTGGGTCTTTGTAGGTGGAATAGAGGATATTCTTTGAGAATCCACACCACTCTGAGGCACAAGTCCTCCTCAGTTCCAGCCTTGGCTCTTATCGACTCTGATGAAATGAACTTAAGGTTTCATGTATGAAGGAGAAGTCTCTGTTTTCTAGAATGGTCAGTGTTTATAAATTCAGTGGGAGTAATTATCCCACATGGTTCCTTTGCAGAAAATCAAGGCAATGGCCATCTTTTAACATTTTTTCCCTATCCTCCCAGCTCAAAACTTCCGTTTCCCAAATGAGAGTTTTATTGCTTCACAGATGGTGGAGGTTGAAGGCTGTCTAAGGACTTGTAATATCAGGCTTAGCGCTCTTCCCAAACAACAGGGCAATGGCCCATTCACTTTCAAAAGTTTGAATCTGTATATGTCTTTTTCCCTCTTTGGTGTGTGGCTTGTATGGGAAAGACACAAGAAATCCTGAAAATTTTCATGGAGATAGATCATCCTTCTACTCTGTCATTTAAAAAAATCTTGTGCCTAAGAGACCCCAAATTGCCAGCCCAAACTGCATAGGTATTATTTTTCTTGCTGCTATGAAATATGGGAAAGATGTGAATTTGCCTCCTATGTCTATAAGCTTCCAACCACTTTGAACTAGACTGAAGGCAAGACATTAGGAGCTTCTAGAGATGCAGTTTTTCTTTACTTTAAAGAAACAAAGAGGAAAGCAGCAGGAATCATCAGGCACTTTCCTGTGGAGCTGACACTAGTCTAAATAAAGTTATATAATCCACACATGGACACATAGATAAATCTCATTCATTGGCATAACTGCCAAGTAAAATTTTTTTTAGCTGGGGCGAACATGTTTTCTCCCCTGAATTTGCTTTTAGGCAATATTCTGACTGGTCATTTATACCTCCTTTGAATGGCAAGAGGAATTCTTACCTAAGTCAGTGTAATTAGCTATGTTAGTTCTGATGAAAAGAACTTAAGGCATAAGAGTGCATTAGAGAAGGTTTAGATTTAAAAAGGAAATCCCTTCCAGGCTGCTAAAATCATATCCTGTTAGATGGGCCTCTTTTTATGGTACTAAGACTGATCATATGCCAATAGCAGTGACAAAAATTCATCACATATTACAGATACAAAGCCCATTAACATAAGTTATCCCTTAATTAGTTAGTGCACATGTATTTTATTTCTATCATCAATCCAACTGGGATAGCATTCTCCTGTCCCAGATCTATCAGATAGCTCAAGCAAGTGATTTTCACCTTGGAGCCTAGCTTCAACAGACCTGGCTTAAATCAGATATTCCTGTGTAACCATGGCACCATTTTTCTAACCCTGCTCTGGGGCCTCTGACTTTCCTTCCATCAGGCCCCTATAATTGTAAGGTTTGACTAATGTGGATTTTGTCCTTAATAGTAAAAAAAAAAGTCTATTTGTAGATGAGGACATTGTCCAGAAAGACAGAAAAAGCTGCATTCAGGTTAAGTCTAAATTGAGCAGAATGTGCGAAATTATGTTGTCTTTTTGATGTAAGGTAGACCCCCAACATTCCCTCCAGCAATTCATGAATGGAGTGTTTTTTTTCTTCATTCCTACCTTCCCTAAGCTCCTTTCTTTATATGTGCATTTGTTGTATTCAGTTACCTATGGTGTAAATGCTAGATATTTGCTTAGCCTCAGCCTCACTCATCCCATCACCAAGCCCTGTAGATTCTAATTTTTAAAAAGATTTTATTTATTTATTTCTAGAGAGAGGGGAAGGGAGGGAGGAAGAGAGAGAAAGAAACATCAGTATGTGGTTGCCTGTCCTGTGCCCCCAACTGGGGACCTGGCCCACAACCCAGGCATGTGCCCTAGTTGGAAACTGAACTGGTAGCCCTTTGGTTCTCAGGCCAGCACCTAATCCACTGAGCCACACCAGCCAGGGCAATTCTAATTCTTAAATAGCTCTTCCATGGCTTTTCTTCTCTCCATCTCACAACCACTATCTTTTATCTTACTTGGATCATTACAGCATTATCCTCTTCTCCCTACCCCAGCCTCCTCATTTCATCCCATCTAATTCTGTTGAAATAATTTCTCTGAAATAAAACAATCTGGTAAAAATGGTAGTTGTTTCATGTTACCTGCAAGACTAAATTCAAATTTTTTTGTGTGCTGATAAAATATCCTTTATGATCCTCAGTGCACCCAACTACCACCATTTTAGCTTCCTTCCGGCCTTGTGTTCAAAGCTTAATTCCAATGTCAAATTCTCTTAGGAAGCCTTGTCTTTCTTGACAGCCTTTCTCTTCCTGCCAGTCTAGAGTCAGTCTTTTTCCTCTGTGCCCCTTTAAACTTTGCCAATCCATTTTAGTACTCATGTAGTAATAATTAATTTGCTTACCTGTCAGCCTTTCTTATTTATTCATTGCATTTACTCAAGGAATATTGTAGGAACATTGAGTGCCTGTTATATGCCAGTTCCTGAGATTTAATGTGAACTGGATGAACAAGATGATTTATTAGGAAATGAGGAAAATAGGCAATAAAAAGAAAAAATATGATAATTTCCAGCAGTGATAGCTGCTCTGAAGGGAAGTGTTCATGAGATGGTGGTGTAGGGGCCTACTTGAGAGTGATCACAGAAAGCCTTCGTGAGGAAGTGAAATTGGAGCTGAGACCTGAAGAATAAGGAGAACCCATAGTTTAGAATTCACATGATGCAGAAATCAATGTGTTATTTACTATTTACTGATCATTGTTACTCTGATCATTCTAGTTATCTGTGCTGAAGCAGATAACTTAGCTGTCAGTTTCCTGATTTGGATTGTTGTCACCTCCAGCCCCTCCTGCCCCCTGCCATTGGCAGTGGCACCAGGTTTGTCTTCCTAATTCAGTATTTTTTTAGCATGAAAAAACATGAACACAAGTATTTTATTGTTTGTTTATTTTTAAAGGAGTTATGTAAACAGTGCAGGAGAAATGGAAAAAGACTGTCTTGGTTAACCAACACATGGGCAATTAATATCTGGACATGATATAAAGAATTTTGTTGTTAAACATAATTATGATTGGGATGAGCTAATGAAAATAGGATGGGCCATTCTGCCATTTTCTAAAACTTTCTTGATCCTTTCCTTCTCTCTCATTTCCCTTACATTCTAATCTTGAAAATTTCTCCATTTATTTCTCTTATCCAAACTGATGTATCTTCATGGGTTACTCACACATACTCTCTTTTTCTTTTATGATTATACCACTAATTTTTAAAACATAGTATCCTGCTTTATGATGGCAGTAAAAACTTTTTACCATTAAATATAATTGTCAAGGTAAAATTTTCTGTGCCTGATAAATATTAGATGTAGAATCAGTCCACATCTAGACTTGTGTACACAATCTTAAGTCTCTCAAATCCACTGTATATATTTGCCTTCTGGAAATGCATATTAAACATGAATTCAAAGACTTGTGGTTATTCTAAATCCATTGTCAGTTGGACCTCTTTTTGTATATTGAGTGTTTTGATGTCACCAGCTTTGGATTTAATTTATTGTGTGACATTCATCAAATAGTTTTGAAATTATGAACCTAAGCACTCCTACAAAAAAGCTCCTGATGAGCATGACTTCATCACATCATTTCCAATTAACCTGTGGTCTTTGTCACTGTACCTTCATATCTATGCAATTATAGTCATCCTAAACACACTGAGTTCTAGTTTTGCCAGCTAATGTTATTCAGGTGTGGACTTGCATGTGTCAAAATGGTTGTGTGTATTGCTTTGTATTAGAAAAATTGACACTCTGTGTTATGGGAGAAACATAAACAACTGTGAAAGTATTTATGTATAGTGTAAAGAATAATTAAAATGCAAATACTGATATAGCTAACCTCCCAGGTTAAGAAATGAAACATTTTCAGTACCCTCAGAAGCCCTCTGAGTGACCCTCTATGAAATCCCCCTCTCTCTCTTCTTCACTCTGTAGGGAAACTCTGTGCAGACTTATTCACCACTCCCTTGCTTTTCTTGTAGCTGCATCACCTGTGAGTGCACTGACCTAGCTCTCTATTTTGTTTTTGCCTATTTTTTAACATTATGTAAGTTGAATAATACTCTGTGTATTCTGTGACATCTTACACTTAATGTTGTATAAGATCTATCCGTGTTGCGGCTTGGGGCCACATCTGTTCCTTTTCATTAGTGTAGTGTTTCATTGTATGACTATACCATAAATTATCCATTCTATTACTGGACATGTGGATGCTCCTCAGTTTGCCTTTATGAATAATGCTGCTATGAACATTCTTTTGTTTCCTGTCAAACATTTGTGAAGGTGTAGGTGCATCTTTAACCTAAAATATACTGTTGAACTGTTTTTTAAAGCTCTTGTAGATTGGTGAGAATTCTAGTTGTTTCACATCTTCTCCAACACTTGATCTTGCTAAATTTCTCAATATTTTTCCAATATGCTGGATATTTAATAGTACTATGGTTCTTTTAATCTGTGCTCCGAGATTAATAATGAGGAAATGTATATTTTCATGTTTTTCCCATTCTTATATCAATTTGGGGGCAATATTTCATTTTTCCATAAAAAGGGCACTCTTATTTTTTCCTAATTCCTATGATTTGAAAGCTTTTTGATTAATAAGTTCCATTTTAAGAATGTTTTATGAGAGTAATTTCTTATATTTATATAGAATATATTTGTATATAATATTTGCATATAAATAGTAATTTGTATACAGTACAAAGTATGTAATTGTTAATCATTTAATGTATCCATCTGACTGTGCTTGTTCCTTTGTTTTTCTGAACCTTGCAGCTTAGCATCATTACCTGTAGTCTTGACCTACGCACTTTTGAAAAGAGTTTTGGAAATGCCCAGTGGGCTCTCTTTACTACCTTCAGGTCTACTCAGTGGTTTGGAGAGCAGGCATTGGACTAGAAATTCAGGTTTCAACTGTCACCTATGTGTCTGATAATGCTTTATGTCTGTTCCTTTGTCTCAGTTACAGAATTGGGAGTTGTGCAATATTTGATATCAGGAATGTTTGGAATATTTTTATCTAATTTCTTTTGGGGGTTGATTTCCTTGGAATATATTTCCAAATGTGGAATTAATAAATAATTTATTTCTTTTAACCTGGTATCTCATAGGTTAGAAGATGAACTAGGTCAAGCTAACTATTTACCAAGTCTTTTTCACATATAGTTATATTTAATATGCATTTTGTTAGTTTAATTTGTAGGTAGAAGTAGTATAGATTTTTTCTTTTAAGTTGACTAAATGTTGAACTTAGGGACCTGGGTTTTAAAAAGTCAATTTCTTGAAAAATCCTTTCTTAAAAGCCTAGTGTATATTTGTATCTTGTCCCTGAGCCTGGGAGCTTATTTGAGATGAGACTTGGACATATATATATATATATATGACCAATTATTTAATTCCCTTATGTTTTACTGGAACAAATGAGCAGTTTATGAAGTTATTGAGAAATCTGGTCAATGGTGATGATTTATGGCTATGAAACCTCACACATAAATTTAATGACACATGGAAAAATAATATTTGAGATGTTTCCAGATTTACCTGTGCTCATTAGCTGTGGAGGAAGGCATTGATTATATTCATTGCCTATATTTAAAAGTGTCTTAAATAACCCTAAAGTCATCAATATTCTGCATTTTTCCCTTTTTCTGGGATTGTTAGTTTACACAACCATTCACTTTAGCTGAATTAATATAATAGATATTGTTCTAAGAATCTAATGGAAAGGTGCTCAACCTGTGACAGTTTTGTTCCCTGCCCTCAGGACATTTGGCAATGTCTGGAAACATTTTTGGTTGTCAGAACTGAGGAGAAAAGATTCAACTGGCATCCAGTAGGCTGAGGAATGCTGTTAAACATTCTGTAAGTCCCAAGACAGCTCCCCACAACAAAGAAGTACCTGGCCAAAAGTGTTAGTAGTGTTGAGGCTGAGAAATGCTCCTCTGGTATAAACAAGTTTCTTTTTCCTCTGTTTTCTTCCCAGTCATTTCCATGTTTTATGAGTAAATTATCAGTTCATGTTCATGTTCCATGGGGCTCTAATATGATTAACATTGTTTAATCAGCTTTGTTGGCAAGATCATACACACACATGCATACACATATACAACATATATATGCAATAAAATTTGCCAATTTTAAGTGTGTGGTTTGCTGAATTTTGACAAATGTATACAGTTGTGCAGCCACCATGATAATCACAGTTAATATGTTTAAATTTTAATTCTGTAGTTTCAAATATGCATTCACTAAATGATTTTATATTCCACAAAAGAAGGAAACAGAGTATTTCAGGTACTGATGGGAAGCTTGTGACTGATGGGTAGAATGTATATGGTAATTCATGAAGGATAATACCCTTGAGCTGAGTTCTAAATTTTACTCTATTGTAATATTAATTTGGTGCGTGCTTTATTTTACTTGGAGTGTCACAGTTAGACCTCTGAATGATTGGCTTAGAGGATCATTGTACATTGTAAAATAGGAAATTTTTATTAGCCTTGATCATATAGTACTGAATTCTATGTCCACAAATTTCTATATTTCTTTTGCATTTTCTAGATTTCTTGTTTATGCAGGTGAAAATAAAACTGGGTGCTTGATAGCAAACACAGAATATATTCTTCTCTTCTAAAGGATAATTTCTAGAATCTTGGCTACTTCGGTGGTTGAGTTTAATTTCCTTAAGTAGTAGCGGTTGTCTCTGGTGAAGTGAATGGACACCCTTGCTTACATTGCTGAACCACATTATGAGGGGGTGGTGGGGAGCTTTGCTTTGACCAGTGATTGCTGTAATTGGAGCTTGGGAGCTTATTTGAGATGAGACTTGGACCTATAAGTGAGTCCAAGTGCTTGACAGGTGTTTTCTTTTTACCCCTTTAGTTTCTTTTCTAGTCAAGTTATTCATATGCAGGATTTCATAGGGAGTTCCTTAATGTGTCTCAAGTTGAAACACAGAGAAGTTAGATAGCAAGGTGTTCAGCAGTAGGTATTCTTGATCTGTGTTTATATTATTGTGCTCTAATGAGAATATAACAATTCTTGTTTAATGGCAAAAAGAATGAGGTAAGGAATGGAGCATTGGAATATTTAGAGGTATTCAACTACATTTTAAGGCTATAGGCTATGACTCAGAACCACCATAGGAATCTTGCTGGTTTATTTATTTATTTTTTA
>PVJD01016443.1:0-20998 GCA_004026545.1 Mormoops blainvillei
CCTAATTGCATCTGCAAAGTCCCTTTTACCATGTAAGGTAATAGTCATGTAAGGTAATAGTCACAGGTTCTGGGGATCAAGACATAAACATCTCTGGGGGTTACTATTCAGCCTGCCACAATACTTAAAGAGATTTTGAGCAAAGTCATAAGCAGAGTGTGGGGGAAGCCCTGAAATAAGAATGCAACTATATTGGAGCGGAACATAAAGAAAAAGAGTGAAAAGAACATTCCGGGCAGAAAGAGGAGCAAGATTAGAAGATCAGTGAAAAAAAATTCAAATCAGGACCAGACAGACCATTTCCATGTCATCATATGCTAAGGATGGATGTTTTTCTCCATATCATTGGTGAAGAGGGGGATTAGCAAATTAATAAATAAACTTGAATTTATTACATAAATAGATTACTGTTTACAAGTTTGCTTTCCTTGTGTACTCTAGTTAAACTATGTAATGTGGAATTGGTCATTGTAAAACAAATATATATTTTATTGCTGTTTCTCTAAAGTCCAGGGCAATACAACCCCACTAGGTATTGAAACAAATAGGTTTCTTAACTCTTTGAGCATAATCTGAGTATTTTGGTCAATGTTTTAAAATCCAGAGTTGACAGAATAAAAAGGTAAAACCTCTTTTGATGTTTTTTTAATATAGCTTATCATTATGCCAGTAAAATATAATATACCAACAATGGGACCCAGGCCAGTTCAAGAAGCAAGCGAAACCAACAAGCAAGTCTTTGCAGTCCAAGTTAAGAGAACCACTGGCATTGAGATAACTGCTGATATAGAGCAAACTTTCATTTGTGGGAAATTGGAATAAAGAAACGGTTCAATGACATCACAAAGAAGCAAAACGACAAATATAGAATGAAAGGCATTCTTGAACAGGTTTTCTTACATTTAATGGGCGTATAACTCACTTGGGGAACCTGTTTAAATGCAGCTTCTGCTCTGGTAGGTCAGGGGTGGGGCCTGAAATTCTGCATTTCAGATGAATCCCAGGTGATACCAGTACTGCTCATCAGCAGACTCTATTTTGAGTTGCAAGGGTTCAAAAATGTACAGAGTTGCTTTATCAAGCAAACGAATGGTATGGCACTGGGTGGGGTGGAAGCAGAGTGGAAGCAGTAAGGAAATGGACTTAAGAGTCTTAAGAGATGCTGCAATCAAATGTAGTGATTAGTGCTCGTTTGGATCTTATTAGAACAAATGACCTGTAAAAGAAGCTTTTCTAAGACAGTTGGATACTTTGATTCTGACCTGGGTTTTACATAATTCCAATGAATTTTTGTTCATTTTGTGAAGCAAGTTAATGGCCTGCCGGCTATGCAAGATAATACCCATTATATGTTAGAAATGCCTGTTCAAGTATGTAGGGGTGAAAGGCTTTAAAATACTTAGGTAAAAAGGAAAAATAAAATAAAGGAAAAGATAGATGATTGTTAAATATGGGTGATGGGTGAATGGGCGCTCATTCTCTTTTTCTTCCCATCTGTATAATGAAAGAGTTGAAATCATTAAGTAAAAAAGTTCCAGTATTTATAGGAACTGAGGATCAGGATGACAATATCTGTATTTACTGGCTTATTGATTTTTTTCCTGTGAATTCTACTCATCCTGGTCTTCTCAATCATATGAGTGAGTGAGCCAAAGTTAAAAGCTGAGATCTAGCATAGATGCCAACAAAAACAACAAAAACTAGTGCCACCTTGGATGAAATTAGTCTACATCTTCATGAAATACACCAATATTTAATTATCAGCTAAAGATTGGTTATCTCATCACCAGGCAGCCAACTAATCATCATGGTAGTTTAAAGAAGCACATTTCTGGATCTCTAGTTATTCCTTATTGGTTGTGGAAGTTAGAAATATAGGATATTTTTTGGTTATTCCAGGACACTGTAAAAGCTACAGCTGGTATGAAATCATTTAAAACAATCAGTAGGTAGGTAAATAAATCATTTTAGAAGGTGGCTCTCTCAATCTGACCCTTAGTTCTAAGTAACTGATTTTTAGCCATTTCCAAATTTAATCCATTAAATAAAAGATTGATAACTATATATGGGTTTGAGTACATGATCAAGATGGCATTTCAAAATAGAGAAAAGATAGATTATTTAATAAACAGAGATGGGATAATGGTCAGCCACTTGGACAAAAAATATAACTGGATCTTACCTTCACTCTTTTCACAAAAATAAATTACTGGGGATCAAAGCTTTAAATGTAACAACATAAGAGAATTTTTTATAATTTTGGAGAGAATAAGATTTTTTAAGGCCAAATGC
This sequence comes from Mormoops blainvillei, assembly GCA_004026545.1. Lineage (NCBI taxonomy): Eukaryota > Metazoa > Chordata > Mammalia > Chiroptera > Mormoopidae > Mormoops > Mormoops blainvillei. Next base: position 2,293 of record PVJD01016443.1, read on the forward strand.
AAACCTCAATAAACCACAAAGAATGAGATGGATATATTTTTCTATGTAAAATTTTAAACTCCTGTTCATGGGGAAGAGAGGAGGGAACATAAGCAATGTCAAACACAAATGACAAAAACTTAAAAAATGTTTACAAGACATGTGACTGACTAAATGTGATATTTTTAATATATGAAGAGTATTTATAAACCAAGTAATGAAAAAAATTCAGTAAAAACAATGGGGAAAAAATATAACCACAGAAACTCCTTAAAAATGTAACAAAAGATGCTTATTCATAGTCTTAAAAATACAAATTAAAATCACAATGAGGAAATATTATAACCCAATCAAATCTGTAGGCATCAGATAGTTTGACAGTACACAGCGTAGTGAGTTGGAGGGGAAACAAGAATTCTCATAGGCTGTTAATGAGAGGGAGCATAGGTTCTTTTGAAGGTGATTTGACAGTGCCTAGAAATGCTTAAAATGCCCACATTCTTTGACTCAGAAATTTCTCTTCTAAGAATTTTCAACAGCTACATTCATACAGACACTCCAGAAAATATGTACATGAATATTTCCTGCAGTATAATTTTAATAACAAAAAACTCTGTGAATATCTTAAAATCTGTTAGTAAAAGAATGACTTAATAAAGTAGTATTTATTCATACAATGGAATGTTATGTAGCTATTAAAATGAATTAGTCTATGTATTAATGTATCTACAAGATCATACGAGGGCCATATGAGAATATTCTGAGAAGGGAATTTCTGAAAAAGTGATTTTAGTTCATCCATGGTTTATATTTGTAAGTGATCACATCTTGGTTTAGGTGTAACTACATAAGCACTTCTTGTTTACCTAACCTTCTTACCTAGGAAGGGATTCTGAAGTTGAAACACGAAGAGGAGATTGTCTCAGGCTAAAAAAAATGTCCCAGAAAACATCATCAGTTACAGAGCTAACCTATATGTTTGAGTCATAATTTTATGGGAACTCTTAAGATATCCAGCTCTACATACCCTCAGGTTTAACTGATATGGAATTGGGGATGCAAGAATGTTTATGGAACTAGTAATGTTTTGTGCTTATTTTGCATGTATAGAAAATGTTAACAAATTTTAACAGATATTTTCTTTGAAGAGCCAGTCATTTTTATTTTACTTTGAAGGCAGTAACATATGTGTAATTCATGGCATGATTTTCACTTTGTTATGAAGTGATATTAACACTCTGAAGAAGAGCTGTTTAAATGACCAGAGATGTGTTGCACACAAATACTGGTAATTCTGAACAAAATGACAAAGCATACAAAAAGTATGCTTTTTTTTTTTGCATACTGTCCAGGTTGCTATGGTTTTTAAAGAAATTTCTTCTATGAATCACAGTAATAAATTTGAACCTCAAGATCAACAAGAAATCTGTAAACATAGAAACCTATGCTTTGAAGGCACTTACTGAGGCAATTAATTCTAGTCTGTTTCTATTTAGAAACACAGGTAAAGCCTCATATCACAGGGCAGATCATTTGTTCCTTGAAGACTGGAACTTTCCTCACAGAGTTTAGTACACAATCATAAACTTAGTAGGTACTCAATACATGGCTCTTCTACTCACTAGCTGTGGTAACTTAGAGCGAGTTAGTTTTCTTATCTACAAATAAAATATATTTCCCCAGGCTTCCCCAACAGTTTTCTATGCCATTATGGGTGCTCAAATTTCACTGGCTTATTTTTCCCACAGGCAAATTTCATAACCTCAGAATCCTGGACACTTCTCTCCAAGTGTTTCTACAAATCCTTAAGGGACCTCACATACACAATTTGCTCCTTTTTGGTACTACCTTGCTTCATGGGCTCTGCAGTTCTTCTGTGTACCCTACTGGGTACCAGAGCTGCTTCTGTATACATCAGGCACCCTGGGCAACGTGGTTACTGCACCAGGCCGTATGTCACTGGTGCTTAGTTCACCCGCTGCCATGCTACCTCTAGTCCTGGCAGCAACCTCGGCTGCTCCCCTAGGTACCATCCCAAACAACTGCAGTCAAGTGCTCAAATCAGCTAGGTAATCTGTAGGAGAGAGGTGCCCTCCCTTGTTTGAATTCCCATGAAAACATGGTCCTTTTGTGTGCCAGTGACAGAGCTTTTCATTCTGTCTTTCCCTTCTTCCTTCTCCCTCTCTTTCCCTTTCTCTCTCTCTCCTTCCCCCCACCATGTCCACCTCTTTTTCCTTTCATTTCTTTTCTTTCTCTCCCTTTTCTTCCTTCCTTCCTTCCTTCCTTCCTTCCTTCCTTCCTTCCTTCCTTCCTTCCTCCCTCCCTCCCTCCATTACTTCCCACTTTCCTTCCTTCCTCCCATTCTCCTTTCCTAATTTACAGATGTCTTGCTTTCTGTAACACTAAGGCTTCAATAAACACTGTACTAAAAGTTAATGACAAGTGATGAATCTTATTTGTATTCAAAATTTCTTTTCCTTTTCCATTTTTTACTGGTTCAGTTCTATATGCCTGGCCCTACTTGCCTTAGGAAATTGTTTCTCCCGGCACACACTAACCTCCATGAAAACAAAATTGTTTTGCCCATGCAATCAGTTTGCCATATATCGCAGGTATGACTGTGGACAGCCTATACTCAAAGTGAAAGCCCCTTTAAACATACAATACATTTAGTGATACCTAAATTATAAGACTGTTGTAAGATCTTATAACCTTCTAAATAGGTGGTTGTAATTTTAAAACAATCGTTGGTGCAATGAAAGCAATCAATAAATGTTAGTTAGTAGTACTAACAGTAGTACACGGTACTTTTTATTATATTAGTACAATTAATATAAGATGATTGCTACTTAGTGTCTTACTTATATTCAATATAAAATTCTTTTGAAACTTTTTACAGTATTTCTATTTTTAATATTTAGTTTTTCTGTTGCATCTCTTTCTATCAAAAACTTACAGAATAACTAAGTAAAATAAAGCAAATTATGTTTTCTATATTCAAGTTAAGAACTTTTAAGGGAGTTCCTTCCTGATCCAAAATTTTAATAAAAATTATTAGCTACATTTAATTCTTAGCTCTATATTTAAATTCTATAAATTCTTAGCTATGAATAAGCAAAAGTAAGTTGCTTGATTGGAAAAATGAAAAACTAGCATGAGGATTTAATTAATTAATAAATGTATCCCAAGAGCTGTCTGTCTAGGACTAAATTCAGCATGAAAAGAAAAACTAAAGAATTAAAACACATTTTGAAAATGGCAGTTCTTCTAAAAAAAGACAGGGTAGATAAGATCAAATTTAAAAATAATGATAATGAAAAGCTAACCTACATGGGAATTAAAAGCCTACAATAGGATGTCAGGGAAAAAGCGTGATAAGAGAGGCTGAATTAGGCACACACAGCGCGATGGAGAGATTTGGACCAGCACCCAAGCCAGTGAGCGAGCCCCACGGGAGAAGATGAGGCAGAGAGTAGAGTGTGTGGCTAAAGATTCGGGAGACCTGCACTCTGGTCCTGATTCCAACTTCATGCAGTTATTGAAGCTGTCGGAAAATCAGTTAATCTCTATTGTCATCTCTGTTGTTGTTATCTCTGTTATCTCAAATATAAAAATGAACTGTTACCCACATTTTTAAATGAGAAGTTGCACAAAATCATTGAAAAGTATTTTCATAGCCTTAAAAATTCGATAGGGTTTCAAAGGGCTGAAATCATGCAGAAATTTTTTTTTCAGACCACAATTAAAATGAAACTTGATAAGCAAAAAAATAATTAGAAAATGTTTAAAAAATTTTAAAAAATGTTGTAAATAGCCCATTGGTCAGAGAGGAAATCACAACGGATGTTAGGAAACATGTGAGGTGCAGCTAAAGCAACACCAAGAGGAAAGCACACAGCACTAACTATTTACATTAGAATGGAGGAAAGGTCTCAAATAAACAATAAGAATATACCTCAATATAGAATAAGAAAAAAAAATAAACCTAAAGCAAGGAAAAGAAAAACTATAATAAACTTAAGAGTAGAAATTATTTAAATTGAAAACAGGACAATGACAGACATAATCAATAAAACAAAATGTTGGTTCTTAAAAAAAAAAACCTAGCAAGACAATAAAATAAAAAAGAAGACACAAATCATCAACCTTGGGATTGAAACCAGTGATAGTATTACCGATCCTCAGCCATTAAAAGAACAGCAAGGCAACACTACAAACAACTTCATGCTCAAAGACTGAACAACTTGAGGAAAATGGACCAAGTCCTCAAGACTCACACACTACTAAAACTCAACCAAGATAAAATATATCCGAATAGTTCTGTAATCATAAAAGAAATTTTAAAAAGTGATTAATTAAAAAAAATTTTTTCCATTATGGTTTACATTCAATATTATTTTGTATTAGCTTTAGGTATAGGGCGTAATGGTTAGACAATCAGACACTTTACAAAGTATTTCCCCTGATAGTTCCAGAAGTCGTATTTTAAAAAGCTCTCAAGAATGAAATATTCAGCCCTGGTTGGCTTCACTGGAGAATTCTACCACACATTTGAAGAATTAACACCAATTTTGCTAAATCTCTTCCAGAAAATAAAAGAGGAGGAAAACTTCCAGATTCATTTTATGAGGCCAATATTACCTATTGCCAATACCAGACAAAAACAGTATTATAAAAGAAAACTATAGGCTAATATCTCTCATAAACTTAAATGAAAAGTTTCTCGACAAAATATTAGCATATTGAATCCGACAATATACAGGGCCCGGCACAAATAACGCCCCTTTTTCTTACAAAAGCATAAGTATGTAACCCTGTAACATAACAATATCACACTCAAGCACACCATATGACATTTTAGGTGAAACATTCAAACTAAAACTATAAATTATTCTACCCATATTATTATCCTACCAACCACACTCAAGCAGGTATTACTTCTGCCGGACCTTGTATTAAAAAGAATTCTATGCCATCACCAAGTGGGAGTTATTCCAGGTATGCAAGTCTGATTCAGTATTTGAAAATCAATCAATGTAATTCACCATATCAGCAAGCTAAAGAAGAAAAACATACGATTGTATCAATTCACACAGAAAAAATATTTGACAAAATGCTCACTAATGATAAAAATATGACTCTCATTTAGTTATCAAGGCAAAATTGAAATATACAGAGAAATAAATGAAAAGTAAGAGGATGGAAAAGAATATACCATAAAAACAGTAAAATAAGGAAGCTGGTATGACCATATTAATATCAGACAAAATAAACCAAAAAACATACACAAGAATTTTCAGAACAACTTACTCATAATAGGTAAAAACTAGAAACTCTACATGCCCATTATAGCAAAATGAAAATATAAATTGCTATATATTCATTCAGTGGGCTATTAGCAACAATAAGCAAGCAAACTGCAACAATAAACATGTATTGTGTGAACATGAACAAACACTAGCATGTATTGCCCCTGACAATAATAGAGATGAGTCGCAGCTGTAAGTGCACAAATTCTATGATTTCATTTATATGAAGTTCAAAAAGAGGCAAGAACTACTCTATTATTGTACAAGTCAGAATAATGATCACTTCAGGGGTATTAGCAGGAAGGGCCACGGAGAGCCTCCTAGGTAACTGGAAAGGTTTTACATCTTGACCTGAATGCTGGGTTGCTAAGTGTGTATTTTATGATATAATCGTCAAGCTCTACACTTAAAATGCACGCTTTTTGCTGTATGTTCTAAATTCAATAAAAATGTGTTAAAGGTCAGTAGGATTTTATAAATAAAAGATAATTTCAATGATATTTTGAGTAAATTGGCTATGAATGTTTACTAGAAGTTTTGATACAACTAGATAGGAGAGTTTGTTTTGAGAGGGGGTATGAATAAGTAGTTCAGGGACAGAAACTAATCCCTGTTTTTCTTAATTTATGAGAAAATTATTCTCCTAATTTATTTTAAAAATAGGTCAAATTAATGACAATTATTTATAGATCCCAATTTCTCTATTATTCTATTTTGCTATTTTAAAAATGATTTTTTTATTTAAAAAAATTAACTGAAATACAGTGACATAATGTGTAAATTTAAGGTACGTAACATATTGATTTGGTACATTTATATGTTGTAATATGAATGCCATTGTAACAATAATTAGCACACCTATCATGTCACATAACTATCATTTCTTTTTAGTTATTGGAATAACTCAGATCTACTCTCAGCAAAGTTGATAATTATAACACAGTATTGTTGTCTATATTCACTAAACTGTGCGTTAAATTTCTGGGGTTAATTTATTGCTTAAACAACATATGTCCTAACCCTCTGTCCCCCATGTATTATTTTTAAAGTACTTTAGATCAGACCAATGCAGCTATGGGACCAAAAGGCTGCATACCAGTACAAAGAAAAGATTTCTGGAAAATTATTTACAGAGCAGCTACTTCTAAAGAATATAAGCTAGCTAAATAATGACTTTTGAGTACTTGTGAAATACCTTTGTTTCATGCCATTTTATGAAGCTGAATAAAATGTCTCACAGAATGACAGAAAAATTAACTCATCCATTAATGATATCAGGATGAGTAGGAACATCTGGGTTGGATGTTTAAAATAACTGAAACCAGAAAAAGATTTTTTAACCCCAATCCTGTTTTATTTATTGCATTAGGGAAAGGGCTTAGGCAGCGGCGTCCGTGCTCATGAACACCAGGAGAGGACTGCACACGGGAAAGGCACACGGCCAGAAGCAGACAGGCTGGGCAACAAAGGCTCCGCTGGTTTGAAAATGGAATGATGGGAACCAGTGAAAACTAGGAGGATTGCTGAGCAGTATTTGTTTTCAAGTAGAATCAGCAGGCAAGGGAAGAGGCTAGGAAGAATAATAATGGTGTACAATGGATGTAAAACTTTGCACACATTGGCTGACATCTTCCCACTTTCCCAGTCCTCTTGCCCTGGTAACCCCTATTCTACTCTCTAGTTTTTTGAGTTTGAATTTTTAAAATTCCTCCCAAAAGCAGGATTATGCAATGAGCCTATAGTCAACACTCCTGTCTTGTATCCTTAAAATTTTGCAAAGAAGATAGAGCTTATGTGAAGTACTCTTAGAGCAAAAGAAAAAATTATAAATATGTAAATAAATAGAACAGAAGAAAACTTTTGGAGGTGATGGATAAGTTTATGGTCTTGATTGTGCTGATGGTCTTACAGGTAGATACTTATCTCCAAACTCATCGAGTTGTGTGGATTAAATATGTACATTTTTTATATATCAATTATGCATCAATAAATTGTTTTTTTAAGAGAATGATAACAGGTATGCATAAGAAAGAGCAGTCTTTCATTTTTACATGACAGCAAATAATCAAGATTTAGTGCAGAACTATTATTGGTCTTCCAAGATCTCTGGGGTATAATTACAAAGGATTCTCTTGTAGTCCAATATAAAAGGCATATAAATAGTTTAAATGACAAATTCTTCTATGTTTTAATGTTATGACTACTAGCTCATAATATTAGTGCTCTGACTATAGAAGAGAACCTGGTAGAAGGTTCTCATTCTTAATTGTGTTACAGTACGAGAAGCCTGGAGCTCCATGGTCAATTAAGCAGCTCGATGAAATCAAGGGTCCAACCCCTTTTCATTTTTCCAATGTGACATCTTCAGAGTGTCTGGTTGGTGGTTACACCTAACCTAATGGTTACCTGGTGGCTGCTGCTATCCACATTTGGCTGAGAAAATAGGAATACTTCCTACTATGCATCCTTTTTTTTCTTTTTTTCATTATCGTTGAAAAAGAAAACCATTCTTGGAAGATTCCCAGCAAATGTATCCTCAGTCCCTTTGACTAGAATTAAGCCACATTTACATGTCCTTCCCAAGAGGAAAATGGACAGAGGGAAGTAGCTGACATTGTCAGTTTTCCTAGTAGGAGGAAACCTTGTTATCAAGGAACACAGTTGAGGAGAGAAAAATAACTGTTGGGCATGTGACTGCTACACTCTCACTGTAAATTCTGAGGAGTGGGGGTGAGAAAAATTTAATTAAAACTTGTAATTGTTTAATGGTATAGAATAGCAATTTTCAACCTTTTCCATCTCAGGGCACACATAAACTCATTATTAAAATTCTGCAGCACACCAAAAAATATAAGTTTTGCTGATCTGACACTAAGATAGGTAGAATTTTGATTCTTTCACATCAGATGGCTATTGTTGGGTTGGCTGTTTTTATTTCTTTATTTGACAATCTGAGGGAAAAGAGGTAAATACCTCTGACTAAATAGTCAGGTATTGCATGTTTTAAAAATTCACGCAGCACACTGTTGAAAATCATTGGTATAGAATAATGTGTATAAAGACCAATGGAATACTATAAATATAAAAAAATGGCAAAATATTAGTGCTTGAAATTCAAATCCTCACTTTAGTAAGAGAGAGCCTAATACACATTAGGAGTTTAATAATCTCAAGTGAATGTATAAAGTCTAGTGAGGTAAGGTCAGTATCCTATGGCTAATAGCTGAATACTGCAGTTCAAAGAGAATAATGACTTTGAGCAAAACACCGATTTAACATGGAAAATGTTTAAATTCCCCAGTGCTCAAGGAATAACAGCAGGATTCATTCCTAAGATTTCTAAGAGGCATATTAGCCAAGCTGTTTGTAAAAAAGGCTGGGTCCTTTCTCTAAAGGTCTCGCTGTCTTGCCCCTCGCCCCCGAGGAGAGGCTGGCTTAGTACTGCAGAGTTCTGTCCATTGTCGGGGCCAACATTAATCTCTTCAGAGCCAGATATGCCCATGTTTGGAGCATCTTCCTTGCCTTTTTCTCATGCTGGGTCCCTATGAGGACCTAGGTGACCAACAGGCGGAGGGTAGGGTAGACAGATGCAGTGAGTAGACTGGCCTCCCTTGGGTGACAAGCAGTACATTTCCTATTTGCTCCTCAGACACGTAACACTTTTCTTTGTTAACCAGGCGGGCCCCAACACCTCTATAGTAATTTTGTTTCTGCACATTTTGTAACTATCAGGGGTATTAGTGAGATAAAAAGAGGCTAAGATGTTGAAGGGGCAGACCCAGAGAGGACTAGCTCCTTGGGTTAGGGCTTTGAAACAGACATTAGATAGCTGCTTGTTGAGATGATTGGTTACAGTTTGTGTGTTTGAATAAATTTCGATATGCCGTAAGTGACTTTTTGTTAATAAAAGCAAAGAAGAAAACAAATCAAATTTTTCAGATTGGACCAAAAAAGACACTTAAAACAAAATGATTCCAAGCAGTACAAAATAACAGGGTGATACATGTTAGTCATTAATTACAATAAACCGTGGTAAAATTAAGAATGATGAAGATTTTATTGATAGTAAGTTTGAGATTATTTGGCTCCCCTTATTAGCAGGGCTGAATAAAACCTGGCAATATTTTCTGATTGCAATGTAATATCAATTGCTGAATCTTTTTTCAGTCAACTTTTTGTTTGTGGCCCTATTAAACTGATAAAAAGAAAAAATCTTCCACAATAATAAGTTTATATAAAAAAAATCACAAACCTTAAAAAAATACATAAAAGGTAAAATGATTGATTATGTAAATGACACAACACCAATGTTTTCATCCAATAGAGTAGACAACTAGCCAGAAGTACTGCTTTTATAATGCAGACTGGCCATAATACTTCAGGTAATTAAAAAAATTTTTTTATTGTATTTTTCTCATTGCCATGTAACCCCTTATACTCCCTCCCTGCTGCAATCACCACACTGTTAATTTTTAGTCAGTCAGTTTCTTGCTTTCTTCTTAGTTGTCATTGGCTGGAGGCTAACTTCTACTTTGTGGATTTCCAGCAAGTGCCCCATTTTCAGCTCCACACCACATTTCTGCTTTCCAAGAGAAACTCCAATTCCAAACTGTTCCCTCTCCTGCCAGTTCCAGCAGCTGGTCGTGCTGTCCCTAACACACAAACCCTACAGATATTCGATTCCAATTTCTCTCCTCCCCAAAGGCGGGTGACTATTTCCATCTTTCAACATTCGTGAAAATCATTTGTCTTCTGCCATTTATTTCTTAGTTCTCTTTAACCTCCTGAGTTTAAACCTTTTTCTTTATTTATTGTTATTTTCTGAGTTTTCAATAGGGAGCTTATGTTAACACATGTACAATCTACCATATTTAATTAAAAGTTCTGCAGCACTACTTTTAAAACTAGATAGTTGAAATGTTTTGTTATTAAATAAAATTCATTAATAATTTGCATACATAGATTTGGAGAAATGAAAATGCATTAATTTAAAAATCTGGAAGAGATGGAACTAATTACTTATTTTGAATATTTTAAGTATAATTAAAATACCATAATTTAATAATTATTGAGGTTATGGGTACTAGAGTTGGACCTTTGGGTTAGAAAGTTAACAGCTTGACTTTCTGTCTATGAAGCTAAGTTTGAGTACATCTCTACATCTCAACTAAAGATGAACATAATGGTAGTACTATCATGACAATGGTTATATGAGTTAATGCCTCTAAACCACTTGCACAGTGCCTGAAACCTGGAAACTGCTCAATAAATGCTTCTTGTTACTGTTATTATTATGCTTAAGTACAAACTTAAAAAATTAGCCCCTACTATGTCATTAGAACTTTAAATGTTACAATTATTTACATCTCAAATTTTTTCAAACACTGAGAAATAATTACTTTATTCTTTAACTTTTGAGGAAATAGCTGACTTAGATTCATCTTGAATGTCTTCTTGCTGTTTGGAAGTCTAAAAGGACATAGTTTTAGCCGTATGTTTTGCAAGCTTCAAGACATGGTCCAGGTGGAAAATATTCCTTTTAATTATTTTGACTACTGGTATTTTGTATTCAATCTAACAGTAACGTTATACTTAAGGACCTAGATTTCAGATCAACGAATGGAAATTTAAGAAAAAAAATTGTATCATTAAAGAAGCCACTATTAAATTCAAAACTCACCACAGGGTTCAAGCTCAGAAGGAAATCAAATTATTGTTTTCAAATGCAGTGTAAACACTTGGAACTGGCCTGTAAAAAGCACTTGTAAAAACAACAGTCCTATGTTAGAGCAGAATGGTTAGAATATTAGACACAATGTGATTTAGCTCTGTCAGGAAACAATGTGATTATATTATTACATATTAGTCAAATTATATAGTTTGCATGTAAATTGCATTTTATGGCATAATCATTGTTGCTAAATATATATTTATATTTATACTATATATATATACACACACACAGACTTTTTTATCTGTACCTCACTTAACTCGGAGGAAAACATAAATGTTTCCATATTTATTATAATAAAGTCAAAATCAAAATTTGACTTGTTAAATATCTATAATTTCTCCATTTCTTTTTAAAACATTGAAATTTCAAACAGTTTAGAAAAATATATAAGGATTACAGATCAAACAAAAGTGAAATTTCATCCCTGACATGACAATGAGTGAATACGAGGCTTGGACTATCCATTCCTATCTGTAGGTTAGGAGACTCGGAGCTAGGGTAGGCTCTGAGTAGTGTTCTTGCATTCAAGGACAACCACCATGCATCTTAGGTCAAGTTTGTTATGCAGGTTTGGTAGTAATCAGGGACATGAAACTTCTGGGAGGGGGGTTATGGAAACATTCATTTTCTTGATTATGATAATGGTCATATATATATATATATACACACATATATATACACATGTAGTGACATACATTCATGGATATATGTGTGTGTGCAAACTCATCAAATTGTACCCTTTAAATATGAACAGTTTATCAATTAAACTTTACTAAACATCAGCTAAACTTCAATAAAATTGCTTTAAAAAAACCTCTTCGGTATTGGGAAGAAACAGTAAACCTGACAGAGAAATATGAACATCACAGTACAATAAATATAAATAGGTTTGAACATATGAAGAAATGATTAACTTCCCATATAAGAGAAATACAAATTAAACCACTGCTAACTACATAACAGTGACAAAAATCCCTCAGTTTGGCAACACACAATGTCAAGGGAGGGTGGGAGTGCGGAACCACTTTCCTACATTGCTAATAAGAATAGGAAAAAAATGATAAGACCCTATGAAGGGCAATTTGGCAATGTCTTCTCAAATTTCTACCAAAATAACAAATGCATTTAATCTTGATTCAGCAGCCATTCTCTGGGGAGTATATTCAACAGATCCCTTTAGTTACAATGAATGGTCTGTGCCGATGTGCAGTATTGCTTTTATTAACCAGAGTTTGGAGACCACCCATGTAAGTCAGTAAGATGCTGGCAGTGAAACAGCAGTGCATCCACACAACGCTCTTCTGTGGGAAAGAATACAGATGCTCTGCTCTGATGTGGAAATATTTCCGAAGCGTAATTTTCATGAAAAGTAGCAGTGTATTTGGAGGGTTGTTCTTAACAAAAAGAGAAAGCATTAGAATATATTTTTGTATTATCCTATATTTGTATATACAAATAAGGAAAGAGTAGTAGAATAAAATAAACAGGGTTTACTTGCACAGAGGGGAAATTGGTGACCAGTATGGGAACAAAAGATTTCTTCATATTTTTAAGAAATGATTTTGATTTTTTAACCCAATGAATGTATTTCTAATTTTAAAATATTAAAATATATTTTTTATTTATTAAAAACTGTCATTTTTCTGTCAAGTGCCTGTCATAGATTTATAAGCAGGCAGGGAACATTACCCGATAAGCAGTGATTCAAAATTTATGTGATTGCAATCCTTAATGAAAGGCTTCTTTTCCAAGGTTACTCTAAGAATTTAGTATTTTAGGAGACATAGCTGTATCTATATTTAAATATAATTAAACAACAAAACACACTTTCAAAGAACATATAGAATTATCCTAAAATGACCTTATATTAACAAATGAGGTTGTACTCATGTGGTAGAGCAGTGATTTTCCGCCAGTGTGCCACAAGAATTTTTAAAACAGGCAATACCTGATGGTCACAGAGATATATGAAAAGATACCCACAACGCCTCTTTTTAAAAGGGAGTAATTTGGTCTTAACTGCTGAAGCAATTAGCTTATATTAGGGAGTAATGTTCCATAAAATTAATTTTTAAAATAAATTTGATTTCACATCTCTAGCACCAGATTAATCTTATATTTAGTAAGTCAGCTTCAATGGTGATAAAAATCAAGCGAGTCTACTTCAGGGTTTTGATTTAAATAGATAAACCAGCATAACCCAAAGGCCAAATGTCACCTTTCAGCCGGTCTTGCTTTTTAAAGTGATTCCTTCCTACATAATCGCTGTTGAATAGGAACTCAAGTAGATACTTGACATTTATTCTTCCATTCAACGCAGAATCCTTGATGAACTCATTTACTTTTCATCCACATGACTGGATTGCTGGGAAGAGAGTGTGAAGCTTTCCTTAATCTGAAAATTAAATCAAAGCGTTTCCATTTCGAGCTTGAAATTTAAAGCATCAATGATCATTAACAATCAAATCAGTGAATTAAGGTTGTCTGATTATCAGTGACTTTATACAAGATGACATATCCATTTGGGGACTGTTTCTCCTTCCTAGCAGCTTTTAGTGCAAATCAAAACTCCAAACCAGCCTGTGCCATCTCCATGCTAGGCAAAAACTGACTAAAAATAATTTGTGTGCTGACGTGCCTCCTAGCCCCTAGTGGGAAAGATGAACCCTGGTTGACGTAGAGGGGCAAATTGCCCCATTAACTCAGCTAATACCCCCATTTGATTTTAGAAATGAATAGACAGCATTTGTTGCAGGTATTTGTTTCTTTGAAAAGAGTCAGAGGAAAGAAAAAGTTTCTATTGTGCCCTCTGCCTCTTCTGTTCCTCACTTGTCTCTTTTCTTCCTTGGTTACAGAGAACTTCAAGTGAAAATTGCGTTGTGGAATATAAAGGTGGCTCTAGCATCTCCCCTGTGCTGTATCAGCTCAACCAATGTAATGTGGCAAATGTAGATCATTTGGGGGAGTTTATGAAAGTTCCTTGGCTGTAGTCTGCCACGGAGCCTGATAGAGTTCTCATGTTATTTTCTTTACAGGCTTTGAAACCCAAAGCTCTTAGAGTGATTAGGGACAAGGAGGGTGCTGGGTCCACACAGTATGCTCTATCTCCCCAGTGATTATAAATCTCATGGACTCATTGTATTTCAGTCCAATTACTGTCAGTATCATAAAGGATTTGGCTAACCTTTGTCCCTGGGAGATAACTGCTAAACCCTTGGAATTTACCAAGTGATGGAAGTGTCTTTGTTGTGAGTCAATCAAGCATGCCTACATAATGAACCCTCAATAAAACCCTGGACACTGAAGACTGAGTGAACTTCCCAGCCGGCAATACTCTGAGTATTGTCACACATCTCTCCTGGGAGGTGACCACGTCCTGAGGGTGATGAATGAAGCTTTGCATGTGGAACCCTCTCAGGCTTCACCCTATGCATCTCTTCTTTTGGACTGGTTGTAATGTGTATCCCCGTGCTACAATAAAATTGTTCAGTGAGTCTTTTGAGTTAGTTATTGAACCTAAAGTGCCGTGGGGACCAGCAAATATGTAACTAGCTGGTCAGAATGAGGGTGGCCCTGGGGACCACTGAACATGCCACTAGTTCTCAAGTGAGTTCAGTCTTACAGAGGAATGTGCCGTCAGGATGTGTGCACTGTGAAGCTCATTGTATTGTTCTTACCAAGCTTCCAGCCATGCCTGTCTTCGCCTATTTGATACTAAGCATTACAAGCTCAGGTCTGGTCACAATAAATGACCTAGTACTTGTATCACACCTGTGAAATGCTCTTTATCTTCCCACTGGCCAGTTCTTCTGATAAGCACCTGGGAGGATATTCCAGTTTTTCATAAACCAAGTTGGCTAACTTAGCAAATAACACTCCACATCATTATTAATAACACAATCAATAACAGTAAATGCTAAGTACCAACATCTGCTAGTTGCGTCTCATGCACTATCACAGGCCTGTGAGCGGACACAGTTACTATCTTTCCCTTTACAGAAGAGGACGCTGAGAATTAGGTCATGCAGTTTGCCCCAGGCTCATACATCCAGAAAAACGAAAGGCCAGGCTGGACTTTTTTGTAGGACTCCATCACCTGAGCACTTAAACTGTGTGCTCTCAGAATGTATTGTCTCCAATCATTCCAACATGTCAGTGTGTTTCTAGTACTAAGAGTTTTGGTTTTCCACAAAGCAGCTCTTGAGAGAATGTGGGTGCAAAGAAACATTAGGAGAGAAGTGGAGAAATGAAACAGGTAAGATAAGAGAGAGCCCATATAAAGTAAATTAACAAGCCTGTCAGTCATCACTATTGGTAACTGAACTTGATCTTGCTTGGGAACTCTAAAATCTGAGAAAAACTTGTGCCCTTGAAACATCTACAGTGGCCTTCCCCAATCCCAGAGGAGTATTTATACACCAAATCCTGTCAGTCCATTAAGATTGTTCCACTTCCAGCCGGCCCTGGGCCTCGTGGGCTTTAGTTGCTAAAGAAAGGTGCCCAGGAAGTGGAAGCAGCCCTTCCCCACGCTGTGGAGTTAGGCCCGAGAGGCTATGGGTGGGTACTGACAAGTTCCTCATAGCTAAGCATTTGGTGATCACTAAATTTCAAATGCTTAATGAGCACGTGGGACTAAGGACCACTAATTTGGGCCATGCAGATACAGAACATTTCCATTAACAACACAAGTTACATCAGTCAGTTCTCACCTATGCTGTTATGGAGGAGAGTTTTGGGAATATCTCTTCTAGAAAGCAATTTGACAAAAAAAAAAAAATCAAAGTTTCATAATTGTTTATACATTTGACTAAACAATCCCAATTGGCCAAAGAAATCATTCTTTTTTTCAAATTTATTTGCATTGACTTTATTGGGGCAAATTGGTTAATAAAATTATGTAGGGTTCGGGCACACAATTCTGTAATATATCATCTGTATACTGTATTGTGTGTTTGCCACCCCAAGTCGAAGTCTCCTTCCATCATTATTTATACCCCCTTTATCCTCTTCTATCTTGAAGTATCTATGAGCTTCTATGAACAAAGGTGTTCATTGCAACATTATTTTAAATAACCATACACACACACAAAACACCAGACACAATTTAAACACTCAACATTTGGGCTGGGGTAATGAAATTATACTTCCACAAATTGAAATGTTAGCCATTAAAAATTACACTTTGAAAAGTTGAATGACATGGGGAAATTCTTTTGATACCCGGAGAAATAACAGACGTAAAAAACAAAAATAACTGTGAACTATAGTGTTAACTATATTAACACATGCATATTATGGGATTTACAAATTTTTCTCATGTATCTTATATATTTCCCCATTCTCTATAAGGATAACATTATCCCTAAAGTCATAAATAAAATAAAAATGGCACACACACACAAATCTGAAGGTCTTTGAAATCTTTATTTTCTTGTCTAAGCCACTAATTTTGCCCTTGAGCAGAGCATGGCGACGGGCTGAACTGAGGAGCGAGGCACTGCAGACCTTCCCGCCAGGGTCCACTGAGTCGGATCAGAGCTTTTCAGCTACGATTATGTAAACAGGTTTAAATATTTCTTACTCTCTTTACACTTAACCCCTATTTCTTGATCTTAATTACATGATGCTAATGGCTTCTTTAACCATGACTGGATTTGCTTGTTTGTTCAATGTATTCAATAATCATTTGTTGAGGAGCAATCAGCCCCAAGATGGCACACACAAGAGGGGGACAAGCCTTACTCAAGCCCTGAGCACAGCAGACGCCTTGTCCTGGGCACAACCCGAACAGCACGGCAGCGTCCCAGTGCCCCGTCCCTGCCTGCCCCAGCCTGCTGAACATCCCCACCAGAAAGTCCTTCGGATTGTGACACAAATGCTCTGAGTGCAGCATTCCAACATAATACCATGCTTGGGATGCCTCGAAGTAAGAGCTTCAGCGTTCAGGTTCTTGGGAAGTCTTCAGAGGACTTGGTGGAAATAAATCTGGTTTTTCTAGCAATTTCATCAACACTGTTCTGCATCACAACTGCATGAGTAAGATATACTACCAGAGTCATTCTTTATTTTGAACTTTAGTTCCTAAACATGTCACTGCTCATTGTAAAACATATTTGTAGGAGCAGATACTTGTCATATGAATTATGACTGGAACAAAATAATTTCTCCACCTATGAGACTTGCCTACATTTCAGAGCCTGTGGGTAAATCTGTTTGATAACCATTGAAACTGTGACTGTGGTGAAGTTTGTCAACTCTTTTTGGTTTTGAGTTTCTTCTCCTCCTACTAGTTCTGCAGTTCATAGGGAGCTATGTAGTTTCCTTGGAATATGCAGTTTTACTCATCATTCACTAGTCACTAAGGTTACTAGCTATGCAATTTACTAACTATGCATTTACTCACAGGGGACTCTAGTTCATTTCCTCATAATTAGTTGATGGCTGGCTTTATGCCAGACGTAGTACTAAGTGCAAGAACTACAAAATTGGGTAAGAAACAGTCCTCATCCTCAAAGAACTTACTCTGGGGAAAACACAGGTTTATAATCAATTCTTTTTCTTTGTGATGAAGACCATAATACAAGCATAACATAACAAGCATGAGATGCTATTGATGTACCTACTTCATGTTTTGCTACTTTAAATTTCTCTTACTACCTATGACTTAATTTTTAAGGAAATGTCAGCACACAGGTATGAAACGCAGTCCAATAAATCAAGAGTGTAAGACATCAGTTTTTTATTACTTTAAGCAATTAAATATCAAGCCCCGGGTCCAGTTCCACCAGAGTTAAAAGAAAGGCACCTGAACTCACTTCTTCCAGAGTCCCCTACTCTTACTCCCTTCTCTCTTCTCCCTTCTCCCTCTCTTTCTCTCTCTCACACAGACACACACACACACACATATTCAATACACTCAAACTTAACATTAGACTCTAGCCTACCAGTTAGTACCACCTTTGTGCCAATTTTTAAAAAAGAGTAGCTTTGTATCAACAAAAAGTTTGAACATCCTGCTCTATCTTCAGAAAAAACACAGGGCTGGCGGAAGCATGAACATTTGTCTCTCAGCCTGTTCCAGTCTTGCACGGGAACTACAGGGTCCTGTGCCTGTTTCATCCCCACACTTCCCGTCTGTGGTTTGAGTCACACTGCATCAGAAGATCCATCACCTGTGTCCTCTGTTTCCAGAACTGATCTACAAAGGCAGACATTCAGTGTAAGAGATTAAGAGAGCCCGGCTTGACTACCAGCTAAGCCTCAAAGGAGGAAGCAGAAATCAGCTCTCATGTGCCTGACAGATGAGTGGCTCTGAAAAACAGTTTAATAACTGTAATATTTTAATAACATAAGTTCTTACCACCATTGAGAGCTAAAAAATAAGCAATTCCCACCTGAACTATCATGCGCTTGTGGAGGGAGTCAGGGCCGACACCAAGGATGAAGTGAAATGTTATCTGTCCTGCTGCAGGTGCTGAGACACTATCTGCTCTGACTAATGCTGTAAATATTTCTCTCCCACTTCTGTAAGCCCCTTTGTGCCAAATCTATACTACGACTCCCAATACCCTCCCCTGCTTAGCCCTGCATAAAAGGAATGTGGGGCTATTGTTCTGGGCTCAGAATTTGGAGTTTGTCTCCTCTGGGCCCGTGCACGTAAATAAAGATCGTGCTCCTAACCCCT
>PVJD01016444.1:0-20989 GCA_004026545.1 Mormoops blainvillei
GGGCAGTCGCCTGGGGAACAAGTGGAGGACAGAAAGGACAAGAGGCCGGCCAGGGCAGGCTTTAGAGTCAGGCCCCATTTGAGTTCTGGTGTCAACATTTATTAGCTTTATGACATTGGGCAAATGACCTACCGGGCCCCGAGCCTCAGTGTCCTGCCCTGTGACATGTGGGTGAGTGTCCCTTACAGGCCTCATAGACTTGTCACAAGGTTGAGTGTCCGATGCCCCCAGCGCAGCACGCAGCATTCGATAATTGCTCGGTGAGGGAGGGTGTTGGCCTGGAAGCAGGCTGGGTGCCAGGGAGCGCCTCAGCGAAGGAAGACGGGCTCACAGAGGGCTGGGCCAAAACAGATTCAGGGTCATTTTTTTGTTGGCATTAAATAACGCTGACTTTTTTTTTTTTTTTTTTTTTTGCTTAGCACGAGATTGGAAAATGACTTTTGCTCATGCGTGATTAAGAATTAATTGCCTGTTGACACTTCCAAGTGTACAGCAGCAAAATCCGAGCTGTAAAAGGTAGCTCGCCAGCACTCGAAGCGTTGGGAACGTATCATGAGATCAGAATTTGCTTTCTGTCCTCAGACTCCAAACGTTAATTCTTGCCTTTCAAAGAGAGCGTATTTGTGGTCACCGCCGATGAGTAACCCCATTGTTTGCCGTGAACCCGGATTCCTAGGGCAGGTTGCTCTTAGCCCCTGATACCTTGGGACCGCCCCCGGGCTAGTGCCCCGGCCATTGTTGAGGCGGGAAGCTGAAATCCACCCGCCAGCAGCTTTGTCGAGGGGGAAGAAAGGTAACAGTAAAGAGTATAATTTGATTTCTCTTTTGAAAAAAATGCGCCCACCTTTTCAGCTACTTTCAAAAAGAATTTGAGATTGCTCACATCATACGGCCCTACACAATGAGACAGTTAAAGACTTGAAAGGGGGAAGCCGCAGGCCCGGAAACCACATGCACGGAAGGAGAAATTTGCAGCGGGTGTCCAGGCTGCAGGGCTCCCCACGCTGAGTCAGGAGAGGCGAAGCCTGAACGGTGCTGGTCCCATCCCGCCGGAGCGTGTTTCTCGGGCTCCACGCGGGGCTTCGAGTCACTGTTTGGTGGCCTGGGAAGACCGGCCGTGGGAAGTGTCCCCAAGTTCACGGTTGCCCTGACAGGCAGCCTAGACCTGTGCGCACAGTGTTGGGAGGATGAGCTAAGGTGGCCTCTCCATCCCCCTGTGCTTCCTATAAGGACTCTCACTGCATTTGCCGTGCCTGCTCTGCCATTGATCCCCCCGCTCCCCCACCACCGCTGGTGGCGGGGGGATGGGGGGGTGGAATTTCAGGCCTTACTGTCTGGAATAGAGTCACTTAAACCCTGCACAGTGGGACACGGCCTTGGGGCTTCTCTGGAGTGCCTGCTGGGGACTGGCTGCAGCTGGCCCATGCGGGCAGACGTGGAGGTCACGTGATGGCAGATCGGTCTCACCACCTGAGCCGCCGTGGGAGCCGTGCGCGTCCTGGTTCACTGGTAGCCGTGGGCATAGAGCCCGGCCGACAGCCCCACCACGGCTTTGCGCCCCGGGAGCCGGGGCCACTTTCACTCCTTGCTCCCGCCTTCCTACTGTTGGTTTTCTTTAGCTTCATTTTCTTGCCTTTTTTTCTTTTTCCATCATGTATGCATTGTGGTTAAGTTGTCTTATTTTTTTTCTATACCAGGGTAGAATATAAATATAGAATATGTTTAATTCCTATCATCCCTCAGCTTTACAGGGTAAAGCTGTAGTCTCCCTCCCTTTTTTGACTTCAAATTCTGAGGTGACCTGATCACATGAGTGCTTTCAAATGTACCACTGTAACCATCAGACAGTGTATGTCATGGTGATTTGGGGGAACTCACAGAAAATCTCCCCTTTTTACTTATAAAAATTAGTATAACTGAAAGTTTAGAAAATTGTGAAAGAAAGTACTCATTCACTCCATTTTTCTTTTAGTTTTGGCCCATAGGCTAAACAGTATTTTCATTATGCAAGTAAGATTTTCTGTTTAATTTTTTTCCTTTGGATGCTTTTTAGCTTAAAGCTTTCCCTTCCCCCCGATTCAATATTTTTTTTTCCCCTAACTCTGAAAACACCTGTTGCAGACAATTGAGAAAATGTAGAAAACACAAAAGAAGAAAATTAAATCCTTTCTGATCTTTCGTCCAAAAATAACCAGGGCAAGCACTTCAGGGTAGAGTTGTATCCAACACATGATTTTATTTTGTGTGTGTACTTTATTCCCTGAATACTCCACATCACAGATCTGTGCCACTGTCTGCTTTGTAAACTTACCCATGTATTATGCATGTGTGCCCAGGATGATGGCCGTGCGGTAGATCCAGTGTGGTACGGAAATGCATTTGCTATAGTTCCTCTTAAATGGCACTGAGTAGAAGTGGAGACTGTTCTTAGGTGCTAACTCAGCAAAGGCATTCCTCGGGGATGCTGACATTGTCCAGCTGTACTGCTGAACTGCGATTTAACTCGGCTGGTATCAGGAGAGTATTTAGAAACCTGGCGGGAGGGAAGATTGCTTGGCACTCTCAGATTTCAGTTGTCTTATCTGTGCTCTAGCAAGAGCTGATTATCCGGCCGTTGGAAATTGAGCTTTCTGGCAAGGGCCTTTGCAAATGTTCTGTGGTTTCAATTCAGTGAGAGCCCTTTGCTCCCGGTAACCAGTGCGTTGATGACAAGGTTGACATTTGCTTATGAAAGTTAAAGGACTGACTCAGTTCTGCCCCAGGAGGGTCAGCACATTTCCTTCATTTCTTTCACATTGTTAATGCACGTCCCTTCTTCCCCCAGGGTGATGAGTCACGACTGACTTAATTTCAGAACGCTCTGTGGGGCTGCTCAAACGACAGGTATCCTACATGAAAAGATCCTAATTTCTTAAGATTGGAGGATTTACAAAAACTTCATACTAGGAGCTTTCCCTGAAACCACCAGTCATTATGAACAGAAAAGGGCAACAAGGGGTATTCTCCTGGGTTCCCTAAAAAGGAAAAGAAAATTGGGTGGAGTCCACCATAAAACTGCAGAGAGGCTTTTAAGGATGGTTTGAGGTCAGATCGTCTGCTTTTGAAATTAATCGGTTTCTCTTCTTGGACAATGACATCATTTCAAGTCATAGGTTAGTCCTTAACTGTGCCAGTACTGAGAATGCTTCCGCCGCTCTCTCCTGTCTGGTGGGGCACGTGGAAATGGCCAGACGGACATGAATTTTGACCCTCAATCTAATATGAAGAATCCTGGCATTAGACTTTGACCCTGACATTGTCTGAGATCGATAGTAAAACAGAATTCTAACAGCTCAAGTGTCAGGTTTTTAGGCAGAAATATGAGAAGAGGCATTTTCCTCACACCTTCGCTGGACACTGACCAGTCCATGGTCAACCCACCCTTTCCTGTCTCCCTCATTTTTTATTCCAATCCCTTGTTTGTTTGTTTTGTGTTGTTTTGAGGTTTTTTTGTTTGTTTTTTCAAACTCCTGTCTTTGCAAATAAGTCACACCTCTGTATGGCTTACTGCATGCCAGCTTAACTTCCAAGCATTTCACCCTCGCAACCCTGTGAGGCAGGGACTTTCACTGTCCCCGGTTTACAGAGAAGAAAAGGGAAGCTCAGGGTAACTTGCCCGAAGTGGGGCCAGGATTCTCGCCCCAACAGCCCGATTCCGAACTCTTGCTCTAAACTGTCACCCGGTGTGTTATTGTCCATGTAATAGGCTGTTCCTTTGAAGACCTGCACTGTCTTACCTGCCTCATGACCCGGATAACGTCATGGTGCTTTAGTATGATAATGGCTTTTGGGGTTCGGCTGCTGTAAGTGCTAACTTTGAACTCGGTCTCTCTTATAAATCACATTTTAGTTCAGAAACAATTGGGTAGAAACTAAAATGAGGTTGATTTTGTTTACTATCCTTTTAAAATCCATTGTCAGATAATACAGACTGCTTATCTTTAAAGTGTATTTCGGAAGTGCCATGAATAGTAGTGATTTCAACTCCAGGGTGCCTGCAAATTGTACCTAATTGTTTTCTGCTTGTGGTTTGATCAAGTTGATTTATTTCTTCATGTAGGAGTGGCAGGAAAAGTTAGTGTGATTTATGGAAAGTGATGAGAAGCTCACCTGGAAATTTCTCAAAGGGAGAGACAGGAATGGTCTGCCCTTTCGTGTGTGGGCACGCGCGCACATGCGCACGCGCACACACACACACACACACACACACACCCCATCTTTAAGTCACTTATATCACATGAGTGGGCAGTATTCTCTTACTGGCTTCTTACATGCCAAACCCTGAAATTATTTATGTTTTCAAAGAATTATTGTCTACCAAACAAAAATCATTTCTTCAACTTAGCTAGAGGTCTTCTCCGCACTTCTTATCATCACTGACTTCCTGAGGCGGGGAAGTTGCTTCGCATCCAGATGTTACCACATCAGAAGACAGTGTTTAGTTTCTTATACTTTTTAGGTAGGTTGTGGTTCATTCTCTTTTTTTTTTTCCTGCTTTTACTTTTATTAGTATTTATTTTATGCTAAACATACTCTCAGGCCATCCGTTTTTGTTTCTTCTGGGACACCTTTTTCTTCCGCGCAGCCCCCCTCTTCTGGGTTAGGAACAAGCTGCTTTTCTCAGTAGGGTCACCTCGAGGTGGGGGCCGGGAGAGCACGTGTGCAGACGGATCTGCTCGTAGGCCCTTAGGTTCAGCATCGCTCTCTGCATCTTTGAGCATGGGCAGCCAAAAACCAGCATTCTTTTTGGGCCACCGACCCCGTGTCCAGCCCCACGGTTTGACCTGGGCACAGTTGCCAACTCCACCACCATAGCGACAGGAGGGCACGCATCGTTTCCGTCAAGTGGCATCCTTCAGGTACTTGGTGGCTTTTCAAATATGCATACCCTTGATGGCCTGGGCACTTTCACCAGTGTTCTTCAAGCGAACACAAAGATTTGAACCTCCTGATTTGCATGATTTTGTGGGGGTTCCTGGGTCAAGTGACTAGTGAACCATTTTCAGAGGGCACCTCTGGCTGCTTTGAGGAAGAACTCATTCTCATTTTTAAATGGATTTGTCTCTCTGTGGGAGGACTTGGTTTCTCTTTAAATTAATTCCCCATCCTGCTCTGTTTATTTCACATCCTTTTTTTTTTTCAGGGGCATAGCCTTTGTGAAAATGGCAGAAAATGCAGATGCTGTAGCATCTGTAATCCCACCGGGCTCCGTGTATGCCAGATTCTTTGTTAAAGCGTTCCGCGAGTGACAGGAGGCTACATTTAAAACCCATAGGCATTAAGGGAAAACATTACAACTACTGTATTACATCCAGTCTGAGATACACTTTTTTTTTTCTTTCCACATATTAACCTCTCTGAGGTCGGGGCGCCTGTTACAGTTGCCGGAATCATGTGGTCGTGATTGGCAGCTGTTATTGATACATAAACCAGTGGTGCCTCTTAGAATTAACATCCTAGATTTGATGAAAAAATGATATATATTTAATCCTTGGACATTTCGAGATGCATGTTTTGACAAAAAAATGTTCAACCCTGTTGCTTTTTTTTCCCTCTGCTTGAATGAGATAAGTATGAAGTCATTTTGTATTCTTTCTATTTGGGTTAGGCGGAGAATTAAAAGCCAGTAATAGTTTCCTTCATTGTAGATTGTTTTAAAAATTACAAAAGTAATATGTACGCTTTAGAAATTCAGTTTTGCAAGATGAAGAAACTTCTGGAGATTGGATGGCGGTGATGGTTCCAGAATAATGTCAATGTGCTTAAATGCCACTGAACTTAATGCTTAAAAAATGGTGAAAATGGTAGACTTCGAGTTTTGTATATTTTATCACAATTAAGTTTTTTCCCAAAAATGTAATAAGCTTATAACAGTTGTATGGACTATAGAGACAGAATAAAAGGTGAAAGTCACCCCCCCGCCCCCCCCGCCATTCCCCACTTTGTATGTATTCCCCAGAGAGTGGGTGGGTGTTTTGAGATAGTCTGTCCTCAGACTTCCCATTAGAGATTCGCATGGTCTTGATCCAGCAAGTCACTTGTCCCTATAATAAATCCAACAGTAAGAGTTAGGTGAGTTAGAAACATACCGGGAAGGATATTGTCTGGGAGCCATGCTGTTTTGATCTCATTGAGGCTAAATTTACTAATTGACTCACCCTCTACGAGATGTTTTTCCTAGAAGTCATCTCTATAAATGCATTTTTGCGGCCGAACTACTTCGGCTCTTAATACACAGTGTAAAGAAAGAATAAGGAAGGACGGAACTCGACGGCCCTCAGTCTGCTGGGCAACGGCAGGCCCGTTTCCTTCTAACTGATCACCAGTTTCTCCTCTGTCAGTCGGCGGGGAAGTTCCCCCATGAAATTCTTCTCCAGACCCCTGGCTCTCCTCCTGCCTGTAGCTCCTCCCAGGGGGTCAGACACATAGTCCTTCGTCCCTCTTCTACCTTGAAGGAGAAAGGCCCCTGTCCCTGGGGGACCTGGTAGGCCCTACAGTGTGCCTCTGTCCCTCCTGCGTGACACCCCCCCGCGCTGCACTCTGGGTCCATGTGTCCAGCTTGCACTCCTTGTTTATGTTCTTCAGTGCCGCGAACTTTTCTCCTAGAGCCTTCTCTTGATTGATAGTAATATGTACATTCGCGAGACTGTTCTGATGAGTGTCTGCCTGTCCTCGCATCAGCTCCATGGGTCGAACTGCCTCTCTGGCCTAGTACATATTGTCACATGGTGAGCATTCAGAGAAAAGGTGTTGAACGAACGATGTGTTTCATCCTTTTATAGGGTGGAGGAGTGTGTGGCTAGGGAGTTAATATGTCAGGACATTAACCTGAATATTTAGACCTCAGTGGCCCGGTGACTTGGTTTTCAGCCATAGCTGAAACTTTGTTCTCCTGGCACTGTCGGAACACCTCATCCTGCTCTCTGGTTGGGATTCTTTTGAAAATGAACGTGGACTTTGGCATGTCCAGTAGCGTGGGCTCTGGGCTCCCGTCAAGGGGAAGCAGGCGGGTCAAGGAACTCCTTATCAGATTCCTTTGAACACACTGTCATTCGCCGTGAGTAGATACGTGAGTTTCTGGAAACGAGGAGCTTGGCCTGAACTTCTCCCTCACTGCTCTTTGTTTCAATTCCAGAACGTGGTCCAAGACAATTCCTGGGAAAGTCGAATTCTTCTCGAGTGAGGGTTCAGATACGTCCATTCCAATCCCAATAGTGCCACTGCGGGGCGTGGACGACTCCTACCCGCCCCAGAAGAAGTCCTTTATGATGCTCAAGTACATGCATGACCACTATTTGGACAAGTATGAATGGTTCATGAGAGCGGACGATGATGTTTACATCAAAGGAGACCGTCTGGAGAATTTCCTGAGGAGTTTGAATAGCAGCGAGCCCCTGTTCCTCGGGCAGACGGGACTGGGCACCACGGAAGAAATGGGGAAGCTGGCCCTGGAGCCCGGGGAGAACTTCTGCATGGGGGGGCCCGGAGTGATCATGAGCCGGGAGGTGCTCCGCAGGGTGGTCCCGCACATCGGAAAGTGTCTCCGCGAGATGTACACCACCCACGAGGACGTCGAGGTGGGGAGATGCGTCCGGAGGTTTGCGGGGGTGCAGTGTGTCTGGTCTTACGAGGTAAGAACGGAAACAGATCTTTTGATGTTGTCGTTGTTGTGAACCAGCCACGGGGAAACTTGTGATTATATCCTCTTGAAGGCTCCGGTTCGGTATTTATTCTACAGCGTTACCTTCTTTTTTTTTTTTTTTTAATTTGAATTCCCTCGTTAACCATTTCTCTTGGTTTTTAGAACTTACCTTGTCTACTTTTGTCCGAATTCCTTGGTTAAGAAATAGATGGCATGCAAGGCCCCAAAGAAAAGATGGTTTGCGCCAGCCGTGATATTTTCCCAGTTATCCAGAAAATCCGTCCAGTCACTTCTGCTGATTCAGCAGATTGGATCTCAACAGTTGGGGGCCGGGGGGCGGGATATTTGCCCTGGCCCTGTCCTCCCAAAGGCTGGGCTGTTCTCCCCTGGTCATGGTGACCCACACAGTTTAGAACCCTCCACGTTTTGAGTTCGTAAAATGAGTACTGATGTAAAAAAACCTATAGCCTTGGGCTTCTCATTTGTTTCAAACGTTGGATCTCTAGACAGCCACTGCGCCCCGGAAGTCTGCAGTGTCGTTGCTCCTTTCAGAGTAGGCGGTAGGCGATTGCTGAATTATCTTGACACATACATGGAATTTTTTGAAGTAAGTGTCCTTGTAGATGTTTTCTCTTTAGTAGTTCTAGAGAATATGAGTTAGCTTTGCCTTCTCTCTGTTTTTGTTGGCAAATGTAACGCCTCTTGCCCGTGGTCCCAGGATCTGATATTAGTCAGAGTGGAGAAACTATTGAGGTTGTGTTATGTTTAGATTGATAAACTACTGATAGTTGTGAGAAGCAGAGGGAATCTTAGACCTTTTGTCCAAGAAAAAGAAACACACTTTCCGATGTAAGTTGTTAGCTTTTCTTCTGAGTTAATTTTCCGAAGTGCTTGCGTGAAGAAGGAGCATTCTTGCCTGTACTTGTCTTCCCCCCAGACTTGCTTTTAAACGTCTCCTCTTTGCTCTGTTTCTTTCTTTTGAACTTTTAGGGAAGGGGACACTTTCAAATTCACCAGAAGTAGTCTTCGTGTAGTGTCTAATTATAAAAGATACATTTTAAATCCCAAATGTGATTTGAGCACTCCCACTAATCTCTGTGTGCCCGCCCCCTCCCGCTGCACAGACGATGGAGGGTCTCGCTGGATCTAGGGGGGTCTCTGTTGTCAGAGATAGGTGCCGCAGGGGAACCTGCCGGGGTATGGCATGCAGTTTTAAGCAGAATACAACTGGCAGTAGGTCAGCATTTTCCCCATCCTTAACGAAGTCAGTGTAACCTTAACATGTTTCATTATGGTTAAAATATGTAACGCCTTGTGTATTTTGGAACGCTTTCTGCTGTCCCTGATCTCTGAGAAGCCGGCCTTCCTGCTGGATTTGTGGAAGACAGGGCCTGCCTTTGAGAGAGAACTTTAGAAGCCAGGCGTCTCGGTGTTGCCATGCCGTCGTATCTTGTGTGTGTCTGGACGGACAGCAGGAGGGCCAGCATCTTGAGTTCATCAAGAACTTTGACCCAGCGTGAGCACCAACACATAGTTAGAAAATTGTCCTGGGGCTGCAGGGGCTGGGAGACAGTTTTCAGGCTGTTTTCCTCTCATCATGATGTAATCACCCAAATGTTCAGTCATCCTGTCTGCACACTTGGAGCCGCCTCTTAGACTTGATGCGTCTGGGAAATGACCTTCTTACCTAAAGGGCTCTGCTGAGGCCCTGCCCCGCAGGGCCCTGTCCCTCTGACCCCGCCCGGAGGTCCCGAGAGCATGCGCAGTCAGCTCCCACGGTGTCCCTGCTGCCGCCCAGGTCTTGGAGTGTGTCATGCCCGCAGGGCTTCCCCGGATCCTGGGCCGGGTCTCCAGAGGGCTTGGACCAGACCGCCCTCCTGGTGTGGGGCAGTGTTTCCTCCCTTGGAAGGGGGCTTGTCTTCCCGCTTCAGATGTGGTATTTTTATTATAGGCAGACTGCAAATTGAAGTGTCGTCTAATTCATCATTCTTTTCCTGTATAGCTCGTGCTTTTTGTGTGTTGGTTAAGAAATCCCCCCCTTCCTTGGGTCACAGGAACTCTCTCCAGTTTTTCTGTAAAGTTCAGGCTCTGCCTTTCACATGTAGTTCTCAGTCATTACCATTTTGAAGAATTCTGTCTCTGGGGACATTGACCGTTCTGTGAGACCTTTGATTTCTTTTCTAATAGGCCTTTAAGTGCTTCTAAAGTAAGTCATTATTAGGATTTTTCATTGTGTGCAGCCGGCAGGGAAGACTAATCTCTCACATGAATGAAGAACTTTTATTTAAACTTCCTGAAATCTACTTCCTCCATTAAGACTCACATTATGAGAAATCATTGAGGTGGAGTCTTATGTTGAAGGCAATTATGTTAAGCTTTGGGCCTTGGAAGGTGCTTATTTAGCTCTATCATAAACCTAGCCAGAAGGTGTAATTTTTTTTTTTTTGCAAGTTGCAATAAGGCCTTGGGATTACACTTACATAATTAAAATGGCTCGTGAAGAGCCGCTGTCATCATCAAAATCCCGATTCATTTTGGAGCTGGTTCTGGTGATTTTTTGTGGTTAGTTAATAACACATAGTTTTTAAAAACTTATTTGGAAACAATTACAGTTTCACAGAAATGTTACAGAAAGAAAAAAAGAGCGGTCCGAGAGCATCCACACACCCTCCACCCAGATTTCCCTGGCGACGTTCTCCTCTGTCTGCAGTATCGTTTGCTGCGTTCCTGGGGGTCCCGGTATCTCCGCACCGGCGCTCCCCTTGGTGGGAGACATAGACCACCCTCCTCCCACCTTTTAGGAGGAACTTATATTGTGACCCTTTACTTTAAATAATGTCAATGTATTTTGACTGAGGGCATGGAAATCTTTTATATAACCGTGGCTTAAGTAAATTTAACATGGATACTTTAGCCCACTGTTTACACTGTGATTTGTCTGTTGACCCAGTAAGGCCCCATGTGACCATTTCTCCTCCTCCCAGGCAGGACCCAGCCCCAGGCTCTGGTACTGCATTTGGTTGTCCTGTCTCTTTAGCCGCCTCTCGTTTGCACAGCCTCTTTCTCTGTCTTCTTTGACCTTGGCATGTTCTCTAAGTGGCTTTAAATGCTTCGTTTTCACAACGAGAAACCTGCGGCTGCCATAGAGGAAACCGTAAGGCAGTTTTTAGGGTGCTTCTTGAGGCTTATTGAACGCCCCCGCTGTGAAGACCCAGCGGCAGAGTGAGCGTGGGCCGGGAGGCTGCCCCACCGAGGGACAGGCCGTGGGAGCACGCGGCAGGCTGGGCCCCTGTCGCCCAGGCTCGCCGTCATAGTGCAGGTTAGAGAGATTGTTTTTCAGAAACATTATTGAAAAACCTGAAACAGCAATTTCTTTAGGCAAATATATGAAACGCTGTAGGACTCTTTTAATATGAGAGAACAAGAAGAAAATTGACCTAAGTAACCTGTTCATTTTATTTTTAACTTTTTATTGAAGTGTTTTATATCTGTGGAAAAGTGCACAGATCATAAATACACGCAGAGCTCAGTGGATTTTCACAAAATGAACCCAGCTGGGCGATCAGCATCCAAATCTTTTATTATTTTTAACTCCACGTTCGACTAGAAATGAAGGTGTTTTGGGTAGAAAAGTTATCATTGCTACTGAAAGTTGGAAATAGGTATAGATAGATTTGGCAACTTGAAAAAACATATTGCCTTTTTTAATAGCTAATGCTGTCACATGGTTCCAAATCCAAAGGGCAAAGGGTTTCCAGGGACAAGTCTTCCCACCCCTCTCTCCAGCCACTGGGTCCCTCCCACGAGCCAGCCACCACGGTGCATCCTTACAGATAGGCCACGCGTGTGCGCGCATTGTTAGTTTTGTATATCTTCTCCCTTTGACATGAGTGGCTGCGTGTGCTCGCGACAAGAATGTGTGTTCGGCTGTTGTCGAGCGGATGTTCTGTAGGCACCTACCGGGCCTAGCCGTGTTTGTGTGTGCACTTCCGTCTTGGCATCCCCAGAGGTCTTGCACCAAGTCAGTCTTTCTCAGAGGGAGATGCTCCACGAGAGAATTGCTTGAGATGTTGGTCACGGAGCACGTTCCCGGGCCCCCGCCCAGAACCCGACTCTTGGCAGGTGGAGCCCGATGATCAGCGCCGTTTATGGGCTTCTCTGGTGAGCTCTTCTAGTGACTCGTGTTCTAGGAACCGTCCACGCCGTTTATACTCTTACAACATTTCCTACGATCCGGTGATGTTTTCAGCAGAGACTGGGGTTATGTTTTGGCCAGTTGGCATCATCGGTGGCCCCTGCCCTGGCAGAGTTTTGTCCTGGGGGGTGGAGAAGGCAGGAGAGGAATTCCGACTGTGGCCTTCCCAGGACGTTCTGTGGAGCCCAGTGGGCAGGGCGGCGCGGCTTGGCACACAGTGTCCCCTTGTCACCGATGCTTGGCCAGCTGACGCCTCCGGTATTCGTTTCCTTCCTTCCCCCCTCGGAGCCCTACTCGTTGCAGTGAGTCGAGGAGCCAGATAAACGGCAGGTGCTGGGCAGCAGCCCCAAATCCGTAGGGACCCCCGTGGAAGTCCTATCGGATGGGACAACGAAAACAAATAAGTTCTGGCCAGAGGTTAAACTGACAGACACTTCCGAGCTGAAACTAAGTGACATTTTAAGTATATTTTTGTCTCTGCAGTTGATTTTTACAAATGTCTTGTTTATGTGGTTTGGTTCTAGATCTTTCTCAAGCCTCAGCTGTCCTTTTTTAAGCCTCCGCTTTTGTTAGTTGCCACGAAGGATAACTCGAGATCCGCTTATCAACAAATTTCAATTTGGGGGAAAAAAAGTTGTTACAAAGTATTAATGACTGCGGTGCCTTTGCCATTCACACATTTTTTGGATAATATTCCCTCCTGGAGGTGGAACTGAAGTCCTCTCCCCCCTTGCCTGTGGGCTGGACTTAGTGACTCACTTTTCATGAATGGAGTAGGGAATGGAAAAAAATATAAACTTTATAGTATGAAGAGCTGGCAGGCCCCCCCTTTACATCGGCAGTACTAAGTCATTTATGTCACGCAGTCTGGAATGTGACACGGTTAGAAAGTGCTTCACTTTTGCCTGTAACTCCCTCAAAGCCATATATCCTGACAGAGCCAAGGTGAGGGGCAGTCTACAAATTACCTGACCAGCCTTCTTCCAAATAACCGCGGTCACGAAAAGCAAGGGCAGACTGAGGACCTGTCACCGACTCGGATAGACCAAGGAGACATGACAGCTAAATGCATGTGGGGTCCTGGGTTGGAAGAGAAAAGGTCGGACATTAGAGGGAAACCTGATGACATCTGAATAAAGCCTCTAGTTTAGTTAACCATGTTGTGTGACTGTGAATTTCTTAGTTTTGCTCGGCACCGTGTAGTTACGCAAAATGTTAACGTTAGAGGGAGCAGGGCGACAAGATGGGACCTCTCTCTCCGGTCTTCATAACTCTGCTGTAAATCTGAAATGATTTCAAAATGAAAAGGCGCTCGAACCCAGAGGGGATCTAATTGGACACAGGAGCGAAGTTGCCGCGTCTGCCACTGAATTGTGTTGGCTGCTTGGTGCCCTGGGGAAGCGCGGGGAGCCACAGAAGACTAGCCCTTCTGTGGGCCTAAGTGGCTATTGTGCAGGGTGTGATTTTTAGCTTATTGACTTCTAGGAAATCTAAAACAGAGTGGCCTTTGTTTGAGAGAGCTGCAGGCTTCGAACCCTCATAAAGGGCTTATCATTTGAGCAAGCTTATAATGTACTGTGTTATTACTGTAAGAATTTGTAATGGTTCCATTACAGCAGAACTTTTCCCCAGCTACAAAGAATCTTTCAGCCTTCATTCAGCGGTTCAGTGCCAGCGCTCTTGATGATGTCGTCATGGTTAACCCCGTATGGTTTTGTTTCTGGTTTCTCTCAGCGAACGCTTGCAGGAACCCGCACCGAGTTATTTTCTTTGATGCCTGACACTTATTTTCAAAGATTTTTCTTTTGGAAAATACTGGAGGTTGCCTTGGCTTGGGTGACTCTGTGGGTTGGAGCGTCATCCTATAACTGAAAGGTTGTGGGTTCGATCCCTAGTACCATCCCCGGTCTGGGCATCCATGGGAGGCAACCAATCGATGTTTCTGTCTCACATCAATATCTCTCCCTCTCCCTCCCTCTCTCTCTAAAAAACAGTGAAAAAATGGCCTCAGGTGAGAATAAAAAGAAGAAGAAAGAAAGAAAAATACTGGAGGTTCTGCATTTCTTTCACTTACGTTCACATCTCTGCATCCCCCTTCAACAGCAACACGCATCTTAAAAACATAAGACTTGTTTTTGTTTACAATGATGTGTTTACTTAAGATAGAAAGATAATTAATTCTTTTGTACCACCCAAGGCATGCCTGTCTGTTTGCTTTTTAGGCTTTTATAAATTGATTCTGTGATAGTTTAGAATGCTTACCATTTTTTTTTATGAGGGTAACATGGGTATGATACAAACATACTTAAATTCTTCTAATGGTTAATTCATTTAAGAAGGCTGCCTGTGTGCCTGCCTGCGAGGTGACGGGCCCTGTTCTAGACACTGGAGCTGCAGCCGTGAGCACAGCAAAGCTTGCTCTCATGACATGTTTGCACCTCAGTGGGGACCCCAGGGAATAAAAAGACAAGTCCATACTGGAGGCGGTTCTAAGCCCCTCACATCTCTGATGTCAGGGCGGTGAAACCTTTCTCTCAGGTGTGTTGTGGTGAGTACCTGGCACATAGGAAGCTCTCCGTAGTGACCACTGCAACTGCGCAGTTTGTCTAAAGCAGAGACTTTCAAAGTGTGGTCCGTGAGCCAGCCTGAGTGAGCGCCACATGGCTCTAGGCCCCACCCACTTCCTGTGTCGGATCTCAGGCCTCGTCAGGCTCTGGCACCAACCCCAGGCGCCTGCCGGCTGGCTTGTCACAGTGCAAATTGCCAACGCTGCAAGGTTAGGCTTCCCTGTCTCACCGCGGCTTGAAGGCCCGTTTCTTTTTATTGCCAAATAACGTTCCATTGCATTGCCCGGATGAACCACAGTTTATGTGCCCACCTACCAAAGGGCGTCTTGGTCGTTTTCGGTTTTGGGTGGTCATGCCCTAAGACATTTGCACGCGTGATTTTGTGCGGATGTTAAGTTTTGCAGCCAGTTGGGAAAATATCTAGAAGTGTGACTGTCAGACTGTGTGGGAAAATTATGTCCCGCTTTGTAAGAAACTGCCCGACCGTGCCCCAGGGGTTGTGCCGTGTGGCAGGCAGCCCCGCCGGCCACCACACGTCGCTGTCGTCCTGTCCAGCAGTTGGTTGCCATCAGCACCCTGGCTTTGCGCCATTCTGATCACGTCTCTCACTGGCGTTTTAGGAAGAGCTTTGAAGCACCTTGTTGATAGTTTAGTCCAGGCCGATGCGCTTTCATTCGGTCCTGTGTTTCCCGCTGTTTATAATTCGAGCAGGTGGTTCTTTCCGGTTTTTGCATTTTACTGATACTGAGCTCAGACAGGTTCCTGCTTGACTATAATGAAGCTACGGAAACTTGCTGAATCGACCCCGTCTTGAGGTTGGGTTTGATGCCTTTCCCCCTGTTCTTTCTGTGCTTGTTCATGTGCCTTAGGCATCTAGAACATTAACGCAGAGCACTTAACAGCAACGGCAGAAGTTTCCAGGACAAGTCTGAACAGCCTGCAGAAGGCGGTCACATTCCACGTGTCCCGCGTCCTGCCCGGGTGGGTAGTGACAGGCCAGAGACGATTTCGCAGAGACACACGTGAGTTGTTCATCATGTGTTCGTTCAGCAGGTCCTCATTCCATAACCTGCCAGGAGATAGCGGTGCCCCATGGCAGGGCGGCAAGATGAGTAACCTGCGCCCATCCCCGCCCTTGCGGGATTTTTCTAATGGGAGAGGCAGTGACGTGTAAACATCAGTGATTTACTGGACACTCAGCAAAGCTGACAGCCATCAGACACTCGCGTGCCCGCATTTGCGTCCCGGCACTGGCGCTGACGTCCCTGCGAGGCCCCCCTTCCATCAGTGCCTGGGTTGGTGCTCCCCCATAGACACAGGGTGGGAGCCGTGCGCCGGCAGGCCAGGTGGCCTCCCAGATGAGATCGGCAGGTTCAGGTCGGGAGGGGGCGAGCCAAGGTGTGGAAGCAGCGGTCAGGTGGAACGTCGCCCGGGGACAGAGCCTGGGGACGTGCTGTCATCAGCTGGGTCCGGTTCTGCTGTGGCTCCCCAGCCCCTCCCCCTCATAGGCACACGAGGCACCCCCGGTATAACTTAAGGCACCTCTTGCCGAGGCGGGACTTCCTCAGGTGGCATTTTTACTGTGTAATGGAAACAGCACAGGCTGCTGTCAGAGGAAAAGCCTCCCTCTCCTGTTCGCCAGGCAGAGGGCCAGCGGTGAGCAAGACCGGCACCAGACTCTGAAGAAGCCTGTCCCCCTGCAGGGGCAGGATGGCGTGTCATCAGTCACACACCTCAGGGGGGACTCAGAGAGCCCGGAGCAGGGTGTTCTGGGAATCCAGAAACAGACAGCTGGTGGCGGATGCAGGGTAGCGGGGAGAGGCAGCCCACAGGAGTGACGCCCTGAAGAGGGTGGTCCCAGGTTCACAAGGGTGGGGCACTCTGTCAAAAGAAACGGTGAGGAAGAAGTCACAGGGAGGTAGGACCGCCTGACCTGCTGTGAAGACTACACCTGGTTAGTGCAACCCCTCGGAGGGGGAGGAAGTTAGACTGGAAAGATGGATGGAGCAAGCTGGTTAGAGTTTATTTTAGGGGATGAGGGCTCCCTTCATGCAGCCCGTTCTACGCAGGCTGCCTTGGTGTTGTAACAAAAACACCATCTTTAACCTGCTTAGCTGTCAAGTGAGCTAATAGACCGTTTATGGAGAGGTCGAGCTTCCTGTAACATAAGGTGATTACAGTGAAGAAAGTAAAGGTCTCCGCGGTTTATTCGTGTTTGTGCCCACCTTACGCAGCCTGATTCACCCATGGGACCCCTGCAGGTCCGCATCACTCCATGTGTGGGCAAGTAAGAACTCCGAACGCCCGGACGATCTTCATGGTCACCAGACACCGTGGAAGAAGTCATTGCACACGCGTGTATTTTCGTGTAGTTGCAAAGCCGCGTCGTGGAACCTTATCGGAGATGTTGGCTGAGCAACTTCTGCTCAAAGACGGGGGGACCCGGAAACCTACCGCTTAGCCGCACCCTTCCCTCAGACAAGGGAATCACCGACTTATTTTTTCCTCTTGAGTTCGAAACTTGACAAAGCTATGAAAAGCAAGCAGAATTATGATTTCTTCGGCCAAGTGTAGGAATTCAGACTCCAACAGAGCATGTTGAATGGAGCCGTTGGCACCTGGGACTGGGAACCGAGCCACATTTGGCTCTAAGCAGCCGTCCACGTGAGAACCGCCACGGTGTTACGAACCACTGAGCAAGAAAACACTGCCCCTGGCACCCACAGCCGGGTGCTTTCTTAGCACTGGTCAGTCACATTCCCGTTTCAGAGATGTTCAGATGTGAGAAACTTGGAATGGATGCAAAATGCAGTGTTTCCTACTGTTTCCTAGCCTGTTGAAGTACCAGCATGAAGAACTGTAGAATTAGAATTGACCCTGATGTCCAAGCTTTGTTCCCGATGCCCTCAATTCTTAGTACGGTGCCTGGTGCATAGTCTGATGAGTGAGTGAGTACCAGATGGGGCGGATGGAGGGATGGGCAGACAGACGGATAAATATAAGTGAGCCATCCTGGAACTTAACATAGGAGATACAGAAAGACCTATTTTTACTGCCTTTTCTTCTCCTTTGTTGACTTTATGCAAACATCCCTCTTTATTGTTTCATAGCAACTGCTTTTGTATTTGTGGTTTTTGTCGAACGTTTCTTTTTTCCTATGCAACATTGAATTTGTAGAACAATGTCCAGGCTGTTAAGCATGACTGATGAAGGGTTTTACTTCAGCCCCTTTTCCTTAAAACAGAAAAGGCTGCAGAGCATACAGGTTTATATCTGTGTTATTTTTTTTTAAATGTAACTCTGTATAAACTGAAGTTTTATTAAAGTAGACGGAGTTTTAAAAGTGTAGAGCGTCACGTCTCCTTGGTCATCTTTAATCAGCAGTAGGTCCTCCATCTCTCCTTGAGTTTTGGACGTTGGTGCTTTGGGCAGTCACAGGCTGGTGGGGTGCCCATCAGTTAGGATTTGTTTTTTTTTGTTTCCTTGTGATTAGATCCAGGTTGTACATTTGGGGCCGGAACATTACGGAAGTGAGGCTGTGTTCTTGTATTCCGACGGTTCATAATTTCGACTTGTTCTGTTGGTGTATTAACCTGATCACGTGACTGAGGTGGCGTCTGTATTCCTGCTGGAAGCTTATGTAGGAGGCACGTAAATGTTTGATGAATTCACGCATATAGGGACTATGATAAAGGTACCTTGAGATTTAAGGAAAATTTCCCCTAACATTGACATGAAATAGCCTATAAAGTACCAGGGGGCACAGCAGCTGAGCTAACTAGAATCACCAGTTGTACTCCAAGAGTTGGAATGAGTAATTTTTAAATACAGTTGTTAGCTGGCAATGTCGAGAGGCCCTTGGTGATACTAATCCCTCCCATTCTGCAGTTTTATATGGGTGTAACTCTTTCCTCTTCTTTCAGCCAAAGATTTTTT
The DNA here is from genome assembly GCA_004026545.1 of Mormoops blainvillei. NCBI lineage: Eukaryota > Metazoa > Chordata > Mammalia > Chiroptera > Mormoopidae > Mormoops > Mormoops blainvillei. The sequence continues at coordinate 18,380 of PVJD01016444.1, forward strand.
TGTTGTTGTTCCCAAAAATGAAGTATAGAAGAAAAGTCTTTTATTCCCATTTTCGGTAGTGAGTGGTTTCTTTCTGACTATACGTGCTGCACTAATGTAAAAAAGTTTTTCAGGAGTGGAACCGAGTCTGAGAAACAGGCAGGGTTTGTTGCGGTTTTGTTTCCCCCTTCAGGTTTGTCTCTTTGCTTTTGGTCTTGCTTTCTCTTACCTGGAATTGTTTCTCTTAAGGAACATGTTCACTTTCGACGCACGTTGCTGCACAAGGGGATCCCGACGTGCGGGTCCCAACGTGCGGGTCCCCTCGGATGCGCTAGGGTGGCTGGTGCTGAGTCACTTACTCCCCCAGGGTGTTCATTTCACTGCACATCAGGCTTGGGAGAGGGAGAGACGTTTTTATGCTGGGACGAACACTGATACCATAGAGAGTAATGCTGTTCTTTGTGGCCTTTTAAGAGGACAGATGAGAAAAGAACTGTGATATTGATCCGAGGACTGCTTTGGGCTGCCCCTCAAACTGTGGGAATGGTCACTGCCCTCTGCCAGGGGTACTTCTGTGCGACAAACAGGAGGAAACCCGACATGGTCCCTCACAGGTTGTAGGGTGGGTTTTACCCCTGACTTTTCCGTAGCCAGCGTGCTGGTGTCGCCTCACCCCACTCTCTTTTCTACCTTCTTAGCTTTCAGTTTCCTCCCTTCCCATTGAACACCATATTCTTTCAGTGATGTTTTGGTATGTGATTATTTATTTTCGGCAGCGTTCCCCGTATGAAGTCAGCCCGCATTGTGTTTCTCTCTTTTCCAAACCTTTTCCCTAGGAAACCAGTCTCAATTGCCGCCATCCTGGGAATGGGTGAACTAGCTGGTGTTTGTAAATTCACACAGAGAGGGTCCACTGCTCCCCTCGGGGATACGGTGAGACACCCTCCATGCACTGCCACCCGGTCCCCTTTAAAATCAAACGCACAGGAATCCGTTCTCCTGATTGGAGACCTGTTAGGTTTTCGCCAGGGCCTGCCATGCCCACGTGGCTCCCGCAGCTTCCCTAGATCTTGCCTCTGCCCAGAGACTGCCCGGGGAGAGAAAGGACAGCCGGCCTGAGGTTCGTATTGAAATCAAACTGCTCCTCTAGTCAGGCGAACATGGTGCAACTTACCTCAGAAATCAAATGCCCTTCCTTAAATACGATTATTTTAAGGATGGAGTGTGTTACCAGCTATAGGTACTTGAAATAGAACACAGTACCACACCAGAGGCTTGGGGGCTTGGGCAGACTCATCAGACCATCTGCAGAATTGAAGTTCGTCATTTCAAGTGAAATACACAGGTGGGTTTGTGTGTCTCCATGTCAGAATAGCTCATACCATAGAATCAGCTATTTTGTACCGTGGTATTTTATACCATGGCATTTTATACCATGTCGAATAGTCAACCATAGAAGTGCCAGCTTTGTAGCAGTTCGGCTGTCACGGTACCCTTTGAGTTGGCGTGTGTCTCTTTCAGCAAATAGCTCTAAAATCACTGTTTGGAGAGAACCACATAGTTTCTCTAGCTGTCGGGAAACTTTGTAGAATCCCTGTAGCTTGCTAGCTGCTTTCTCTGTCATAAGGGGCAGCAGAAGGGCCAGGCCTTTTCTGTGAAGACGGATGAGTGTGCCGGCCCCAGTAGCACCGGCCCCTTTCCCTCCGAGGCTTCAGTGTGCGTGGAGAGTGAGCGACCTGGAGGCACCGTAAATTGTCGGTTATGATGAGTTGATGTCATGCCCACAGCACAGCGGCAGAAAGGCTGAATTAGAGACAGAAATAGCAACAGGTTTTGTCCAGGAAACCTCAGCGGATATAATGAGGGATTGCCGTGTTGATTACTTTAATAAAAAAGGAAGAGGGGAAGAAAAATCCAAAAGATGAAATATTGAAGCCTTGGCTTCAATTAGATAGATTTCAGATTAAAAGCTCCTCCCTTTCTACTTATGGAAATCTCCCTGCACAGCTAAGGAGCCTTTCAGAAATCTCTTCCCATAATTTCATGATTCATTGTCGGCGATGGAGTATGTAATATTGCAAAATAGCCATCACTGAGTGGTCATTTTAACCACTTTTCGGGTAATTTTTTCTTTTAAAATAATTTCAGACTTAGAACAATTTCAAGAATAGCACCAGAAACTCCCATATACCCTTCGCCCAGATTTCCTGATTGTTAACATTTACCACGTCGGTTTCGTCATTCTTGTTCCTATGTTATTTTTCCCCTGGGCCCTGCAAGAGTAAGTTGCAGACCCGGTGCCTTTCATTGCTAAATACTTCAGTGCGCATCCCCTAAAAACAAGGACTTTCATTTACGTAAACACAGTGTGACAAAGTCAGGAAGTTAATATTGACATAACACTATTATCTAATATATAGACTCTATATTTCCTAGCTCTTAATAACGTCCTTCAAAGCAAAAAAAAAAAAAAGAGAGGCAGAGAGAATAATTCCAGGGTTCTGTCCAAGATCACGCACAGGGTTTAGTTGACAAATTTCTTGAGTGTCCTTTAACTTTGACCTTGTGTTTACCATTCATGACCTTGACATTGCCAGAAAGTGCCAACCAGTTATTTTTCAGGGTCCCTCA
>PVJD01016445.1:0-20984 GCA_004026545.1 Mormoops blainvillei
AGCCCCCAGCAGACTGTCGCCGTGTCTCACTGGCCAGCGCTAAATCTCATTCTGCTGCCCCTTAACTGCAAAGCAAGCCGCGGAAATGGGTCACTGGGCCGTCCTAAGTGGCTCGGGATGATCATGATTGCCTTGGGCTGGGGTATAAAAGGGTGAGCTCAAGTCCTCACACAGGCCAGCCTCCGGATTTACTTGCTGTGGCATTATAGTCCCCTGACAGAATACTGTGGGGGCGTTTGGGCACGGAAAAACCAGACAGAAGCTCAACGAGAGCCTCGGGGATGTGGCGAAGTGTTCCCACACTGAGCTTATTATTCAGCCCTCAGGGGATTGGGCAGTCTGTTAAGCCCCGCCCCTGGGCGACGTCACAGAGAAGGCTGAGGGCACTGCTTGCCTGTAGAGCCCAGGCGGTGGGCAGAATGGCGGTGGGGGTGGGGTGGGAGGACAGTCCTTACTCACTGGTGGGGACCCACTGCTTCTGTTACTCTGCTGTATTAGTTTCCTGCTGTTGCTGCAGCAAATCACCCCAAATTTAGTGGCTTATAAGCAACACACATTTACTGTGGTTCTCGAGGTCAAGAGTCTGAAGGGGGTTTCACTGGGCTAAAACCCAGGGGCCGCCAGGGCTGGTTCCTTCCGGAGGCTCCTGGGTGAAGCTGTTTCTTGCTGCCTCCAGCTTCCGGAGGCGGCCTCTCCGGCCTCAAAGACAGCCACGTGGCATCTTCCGGTCCCCCCTTGCTCTGTTTTCACATCGGCTTCTCTCTTACAAGGATACTTACGATTATATCAAGCCCACCAAGATAATCTCCCATCGCAAGATCCTTAGTTTCCTCACGTCCACAAAGGCTCTTTTGCATATAAGGGAACAGTTACAGGTCATGGGGATTAGGACTAAGTGTTACCACTTGTTGTTCCAGGAGAAAGGCAGCAGATGACCCTCCTTGTAGGGGAGGGAGTGGCGGAGGGGTCCAGGGCGGGGCGGGCCGCAGCTCTTGGCGCTCCTGCACCGCTGTCAACTCAGCTCTGCCGTGAGCCCGGGCCGGAGGGTCCTCTGCCTGGTTTCTGTTTACAATCGACCCAGGGCCTCAGTTCGAGACCCATCTGCTTTCCGCCCTCACCTCTCATGTCCAATCCATCCCTCGGTGCCCCCGGTGTCAGGCCTGTCCCTTCCCCGCTGCTCCGCGTGGCCTCCGTCCATCCCAGCTGCCTCTTGGCTGGTCTCCTGCCTCCATCTGGCCCAAACATTGTAGCCAGGAAGAGCTTTCCAAGGTGGAAATGTGAGCAAGCTGCTTTGCTTAAAGTCCTGCGTCAGCTCTGGGTTACCTTTTAAGAGGAAACCCACATCCCCAGCTCCGCAGACAGGACCTGGTGCTGACTGTCACCGCATCTCCCAGCGGGGGGGAGAACTGAACTTCCCCGGTGTGCCAGGCGGCTTCTTGCCTCTTCACCTTTGAGGACGTGGCCCCTTCCGCCTGATAGATACCCTCCCTCCAGCCCTCATCTGCCAACTCCTGTTCATCCTCTAAGGCCTAGCTTGGCTGTCACCTCCCCTGGGAGGACGTAGTGATCAGCAAGGATCTTGTAGATGCAAAAGAAGCTGGTTCAGGTTGGTCCACAGAGGGGCAGCCCAAAAAGGGCCGTTGGCACCAGCGGAGAGGAGGCTGGTGCTAGGGGATACTGCCCAAGTCCACACCGCCCTCCCCGATACACTGATGCCGGCATGGGCCTGCTTCCCCTGTGGGCATCGGTGGCTCCTGGCACGTTCGTCAGTCCTGGCACTGACTGCAGTACGGCCTCCATGACCCACGGCTTGCCTGCTTTACTGCCCCCGACCCCTGGGTGAGGTTGGCGCCTCGCGCAGTTGCACCCTCTGGGTCAGCAGAGTGCCAGGCACATAATCGCTCGGCGGTTGTGGGTGTGGCAGGAATCGGAGGGGTTGTTCCAAACTGCGAAACACAACGAACTGAGAGACCTGTGAGCTGTGGGTGGGCACCGATGCAAGGCAGATGAAGGGGAAACTGAGGCTGGGAAGCTAAGTCCTTTCTGCCCGCGGATTGCTTTCTCAAGAACAGCGAGATCGCCGTGCAACTCTGGAAAAGTAAAGTCTAGGAAAACTAAACAGATGCTCGGCCCCTAACCCAGCAGGTCCACCCTCAGGATGTACCCAACGGAGATGAGGGGGCCGTGCCCACAAAGGCATCGCCAGGGCACCCAGAGCTGCTTCACTTGAGACAGCCGTGAACTGGAACAGTCCAAAATCCTTCTGACAGAGAGGGCGGTCAGACAGGCGTGAGCGGAGCAGAGCGATAGGTCAGGTACGAACGTCACTGGGGTGGAAAGTCCCGGGTGCCTAGCAGTGGGCACAACTAGAGAATGCAACTCTCAGAGGCCGGTGCTGCAGACGGAGACGGCGGCGCCCAGGCTCTCAGGGGCCGCGAGCAAAGAGTCGGGCTGACCGCACCGATACTGTAAAGCAAAGCGGGCGGGAAATTTAAGGAAAGTCCCCTTCCCAAGACACGGGAATGGGCCGTCTCTGGCCAGGAAATGGCCCCGTTGAGTGGCTATAGGCTGTATAGAGTTTTTTGTTTTTGTTTTTGTTTTTCCGCTGGGTGCAGTGAACTTTGTTGATGGTGCATGGCAAGGTAGGGTTCCCTAAGCCCCTCCCCTCTTCAGGGCGTCTAGGGTGGAAACTGGAGGTCAGGGGATTCTCAGTGTGTTGGGGGATCGGTTTGGGGAAAGGACTTCCCAGCAGCTGAGGGTCTCTCTTCCTGTCGCTGGGGCTGGTGGTCCAGGGGGCTCTCACCCCTTGGAGGCCATGTGGACCATAAGGTCCACCACCCTGTTGCTGTAGCCAAATTCATTGTTGTAGCAGGAAATGAGCTCGACAAAGTGATCACTGAGGGCCATGCCAGCCCGGGCATCAAAGGTGAAGGAGTGGGTGTCGCTGTTAAAGTCGCAGGAGACAACCTGGTCCTCGATGTAGCCCAGGGCACCCTTGAGGGGCTGTCTGACGCCTGCCTCACCACCTTCGTGATGTCATCTTGTTTGGCAGCTTTCTCCAGGTGGCAGTCAGATCTGCAACTGACACACTGGGGGTGGGGACACAGAAGGCCCTGCCAGTGAGCTGCCCATTCAGCTCGGGGATGACCCTGCCCACAGCCTCGGCAGCTCCAACAGAAGCAGGGATGATGTTCTGGGCAGCCCCTTGGCCATCACGCCACAGCTTCCCAGAGGGGCCATCTGTGGTCTTCTGGGTGGCAGTGGTGGCATGGACCGTGGTCATGAGTCCCTTCATGGTGCCAAAGTTGTCACAGATGTCCTTGGCTAGGGGGCCCGAGCAGCTGGTGGTGCAGGAGGCATTGCTGACATTCTTCATGGGGTTGTTATGCTTGTCACGGCTCACACCCATCACAGACATGGGGGCATCCGCAGAAGGGGCAGAGATGATGGCCCTCTCGGCCCCGCCCTTCAAGGGAGCCCCGGCCTTCTCTGCGGTGGTGAAGACCCCCGTGGGCTCCACAGCACATTTGGCACCAGCATCAGCCCGTTTGATGTAGGGGGATCTCGCGTCTGGAAGATGGAGGTGGGTTTTCCATCGCTGACAAGCTTCCCGTTCTCAGCCTTGACTGTGCCTTCGCACTTGCCACGAGTAGAATCGTGTTGGAATAAGTAGACCACATAGTTGAGGGCAACGAAAGGATCATTGACGGTGACAACATCCACTTCGCCAGAGTCAAAAGCAGCTCTGGTGACCAGACGCCCAATATGGCCAAATCTGTTCACCCCGCCCTTCGCCATCGTGCGTCAGGATTGGGGCCGACACTGCGCAGGGAGACGCAGCTGCCTGCCGGACAGGAGGGGCGGAGGGCCCTTTATGAAGGGTCTACACATGGGATTTCCCACAATCCTCCTTATTGCTCACTCAGGGAGGAAACCACAATGCTCATTAAATGAGGTGTCACGAGGCCATTCTTGGAAATCAGGACTAAGTGATGACAGCTGTAGCATCTTAGATTTCCTGTTCTATCTCCTGCCTCACTAGGACTTCACCCCAGAGCGATCTTTTCTCCCCAACATATTGCGCCACATGGCTTAGATTCCCTGACCCTTCATGTCGCTAGCCATGAGACTTAGACCCTGTGAAAGGAGGAACAAGGGGGGCGGAGAATAGCTTCATACGACCCCCACACAAGCCCTTGCACAACCACTCCCTTAAGCATTAAGCCCCCAGGACAATGAGGTTCTGATCCGCATCAGATAATCTCAGGAACAAAGCCTCGGGTCTGCTGCCCACAGAGATGGAGTTTCTGTCAAACTAGAGATGACATCTGGGCCTCAGTTGTGTTTCAGCTTCAGACCCAAAAAAGCAGCAAAGCCACAGGAAGAGATGCCACGACTGACATCAGGGCCACATGCAATGACCAACGGCCCCCAACCCTAGTGCCGACCAATCAGTAAAGACAATGACCCTGAAAGGACACACCTGGAAAGCTAATGAATATTCTATTGCAATCCTCCCCTTAGACCTCCCCTAACTCTCCCTTTGAAACCAGATAAAAATCTTCAAAAATGAATGACCCAGTGCTTGCTCCCTCCCTCCCTCTCCCTCCCCGTCCCTCTCTCCCCCTTTCTCTCCCCCTTTCTCTCTCTCTCTTTCTTTCTCTCCCTCTTTCTCTCCCACTCACACCCGCACCTTTCCCCACTCCCTTCTTTCCTCAGGCGCATCCTGTCTGGAGCACACCTGTGCCTTCCCCTCGCTTCTTCCCCCAGGTGTGTTATCTTTGCTTTTCTTTCCCCTCCACTCCAAGGACCCTTCCTTTGTCCCTGTAACTTGTTTTCTCAGTTCACACAGCCCTGCAGCCTCACTTCTAACATGAGACTTTCTAAATAAATTTCTTACACTAGAGTTCTCGACTCCGAATTCTTTCTTAGCCAAACTCAAGGACCAAGGTCTAACTTCTAACACTCCACCATTAACACTGCCTCAGTGGAATGGAGAAATATTGTGGACAATTCACAAAATGGAAAGAAAATTCACGTCCGAACTGACTCGTGGTACTCCAGTCGGGGGCTGAAAAAAAAACACATTAAGAATCCTCATCAGACTGAGAAGTATGTGTCTCAGAAGGAAAGTCCCGTCTGGGAAACAGTTTTCACCCAGGGATGTTTAGAACTGAGTATAGCGATGATGAAGTAAAGTAAAACTATAGCACTCATCTTTTTCGTGTGAAGCTCAGAAATCTACTTTGCATCTTTGGCACTTTAAGAACTTATAAAGTTTAGGAGAATTGGGTGTTCTAGAGTGTTAACATCAGACCTGTGATTCTAATTTTAAATGTGCTCTTGAGTCATTGATTTTGACCTGTGATTGTAAATTGAAATTTTACTAAGTTGGTAAACAGTTTTTGAATATTTAAAAATCACCATAATTGTAAGTTCAGTGTTTCTGATTGATAAGAATCACTTAAGAACTCGGGAAGATTTGTTAGTCAGATAATTGAAAAACTTAGAAAATGGAATATAATAAACTTTGATTGCAGATTAAAATGTTTAATGGAGTTTAATTAACTAAGTAGGTAAATGGTACAAACATTAATCAAGGTTCGCCTTTAAAATGATTGTTAAAATTGGCTGGATCTATTCATAGAATGAGATCTGTAAATTGCATCTGAAAGCTCAACAAAGAATTGGGGCTTAAAAACCAAAGCATTTCTGAAAAGTCTTTTCTCTGCTCAAACGTTGCCCTCAAGAACACCAGAAAAATCCTTGGATTTGGACCAGAAGGAGGTTCCAGGCAGGATGACTCAGCAGCCACCTGCCTGGCCCACGCCCGGGACAAATGGGTCACTAGGCATGGCAGGATGTGCCCACCAGGGGGCACGGTGAGCCCTGGACCTAGGCTCCCGCCTTCCCCTTCCTGCCCCCAACTTGTAGGTGCTCCCAAAGGACCCATCGGGCTACTGCAGAGACCTGGGGGTCCCCGGAAGTCCCAGCCCCTCTGCCTCGCAGCCTCTTTGAGAAAAGAGCCTGCACGCACGCCCCCTCCTCGTTTTCAGAGCCTCCTTGGCTTTGCTTGGTGTTGCCCCCTGTGGCTGCTGCCGTGCTGCTGGGGGCCCTGGGCCACTGCATCCCGGACTGGTACCTCTTGCACCTCACCGTCCCCAACCCCCTTCTGTATGCTCGGCAGGTCTGATCCAGGTTCCCGTGACAACTCCAGATGCCTGGTGTCAGACTCGGGGTGGGGGGAGACAAGCCAAACATTTCACAACAAGCCCCAGAGGCCACACCCGTTCTCACTGTGGCTAAGCGGAAGTTCTCAGTAAACAAGGTGTGTCCGTGAGACTGTTGGATCCCGGGGTCTCCAGGGTAGGCGCAGACAGTCTGCCGGAGCGCGGAAAGTGGTGTCAGAACTCCCGTTTGTATTTGCTTTTAGCTCATCTTTTTAAATTCCCAGCTCTTGAATATCTTTCCTGTTACCTTTAATACATTGAAATGGGAGTCTGGGTATATGTTTATAATGAAATGAACATGAAACGGCGGGAGTAATGCTTTAAAGCCTTTGTTTAATGAAGATGACTAAAGAAAGTTGTTACAGTGTTAACTAACCCACAGCATTTATTGATCATTGACTGTGTACAAAGAACTGTCCTAGAGGCTAGAAATTTTTACAAAGAGCGAGCGCATAGGGTCCGGTCTTTGGCAGCGAGGTAGAAAGTGCTGCTGTGAGCGACACTGGGGAGGGTATCTATAGCTCACATCGAAGGTCTGGTTTTCTTACGATATAAAGAGCATTTACGAATCAATAAGAAAATGACCGACAGCCTGATGGTGGTGGGAAGACGGGCAGAAGAGAGTCACAGAAATGAGCTACAAGTGGCTGCGACGTATGGACAAGGCGCTCACTCACCACACAGGAGAGGGTGTCGACCGGTTTTCCCGAGGCGTTAGCCAAGATCCACTGGCGTGAAACATGCTGCGCTGATGAAGATGAGGGAGGCGGCCCTGACCGATGTGGTTCAGTGGGTTCAGCATCACCCTGCCAAGCCAAAGGTCGCCGGTTCTTTCACAGGTCCGGGCACATGCCTGGGCTGTGGGTTCGGTCTCCTATCGGGGCGTGTACGAGAGGCAACCAATTGATGTTTGTCTTTCATATGGATGTTTCTCGCCCTGTCTTTCTCCTTCCTTTCCCCTCTCTCTAAAAATAAATAAATAAATAAGTAAAATCTTTAAAAAAAAAAAATGATGAGGAAGGCGGGCTGTCCGTTACAACAGTGACAGCTTCAGAACGACAGCACATGCGGCTCCAAGTTGGCCACTTATCTTCTGGGAATTCTGCAAATGTACCCACCTATGGGAAATAAATTACACACACTGATACAGTGGGGTACTGCTCAGGTTTGAAGAAGGTTCAGGAAGCTCTGTATGTATTGATACGGAACGACCTCCAAGAAATATTGGTTGTAGAAATGGCCAAGGGTTATGATTTGAGTAAAAGGAAAGAAAGAAAAAAATGTATTTACATGCATGCACAAGCCGTGGAAGGCAGACTGCTGGTGTGTGAGGCGGGACCAGAGCCTTCCTCAGGCAGGGGTGCTATCCAGGACAGGACAGACCCCGGATGTGGGAAGAAGTGAGCTGGAGACGGCTCCGGACTGGGACGGATAGATCCCTGCTCCAGGTCTTCACGGGGGCCTCACAGAGGCCGCACAGCCTCCTGGAGAGTGGACTACTTTTTGCATCTCAGTTTCCGGGTGCTGAAAGTGAGGCTTAAAGTGGTTAAATAATTGGCCTCATGTCCCGTGGTGACAAGGCAAGATTCCACTCAGCTCTCTTTCCAAAGCTGAGCCGTATTCTTTTACTCGTGGACAGTAAGTCAGTAAACGCATGGCTGGGCTGGCATTTCGCCATGCCCAGTGAACCAACCTTGGGGGGAATGTCCCACAAAGCATCCAGTTCCTGAGGGGGGCTGCGGCCTCATGTGCTCTCCTTGTCCCCATGTGTGGATACTGACTGCCTGTCTGTCCTTCCCATGTCTCAGGAACAAAGTGCTTCGCTGCAACCTGGGTGCCCGCACCACACTGGACAGCGACCGGGAGATAGATGGCTGCCAGCACGGGGGAGGAGGGGCGTCTCACTCAGCCTCAGCAGCGTGAAGTCCCTAGTTCTCCTGAGGGGCCCGAGCCAAAGAGGAAGGAAGCCACCCTTCAGAGAGGATTCCGACCCCCCAAATACAGAACGCCCCGCCCCACTCAGTCCTCTTCGGCTCTAGCATCCTCCGCCCTCTCTACCTCTGAGTGCTCATTGCTTCTTGTTGCGGTTCCTCTGCTCGGGCCCTCGGGAAACATTTGCCGAATGAGTGAATGAGTAAGTGAATGAATGAATGAGTATAGAGTTCATCCTGAGCATTCCATCTGCTCCCAGGGATGAGGACCATGGAGGCCCACCAGGGCCACCAGGCTTGGCACAGACCTGGGGGCCCATGAGCCCGCTCTGTTCCCTGAGCCTCACGCCACCTGCTTCCCCCCATCCCCCTAGGTGCTTCCTAGTGGAGAAAGTGGGAGGCTTCAAGTGGGTGCTGGTTGGAAGTTGATAGAATAGGGATACTGGAGGCCCCCTAACTAGAAGGGGGACACCTACGTGATTGGTCAGGGGAGCAGATTCGGCTTTGTCAGGCTGGTCCTAAGTTGGGAGCAGAGACGAAAATTAGGGAAACTGGCAGGCACTGACCCAAGCCCGCCCCCCTGGCCCTTTGGGAGGTTGCCACGGAGGTTGTGGTTTGACCACGGGGCTGGCTTGCTGCCCTTATGCCAAGTCCTGTCTTTATCTGTGTCTCTGCATCGACCCCAGGTTTGCAAGAGCCCCGTGGGCACCCTCCCCTACACACGTGTTTTCTGTAGGGCTGGGGCCCTGCAGGCTGGGTGAGCAACGTGCCCTGCTCCTGGAGCAGCTCTGCACAGCGCACATGCAGGCCGGCCAAGTGTGGTGTGGGCCCTGGACCTGCACCTGGGCAGAGCCAGCGCTCCAGTCCCTACCTGGGCAACCAGGTGGGCCGGCAGGGCACCCAGCAGGGCAGGCCCACTGCTTGCAGCCCAGCTCCTGTTGTTTTCGAGGCTCAGTCCCCCCTCCTCTTGGAGCCAGCGGTTCACGTCTGTTTGTCTTGCTCGGTGGGAAAGGGCAATGGCTTGCGATGCCAAGGGTTAGAGCCAGGGTGACGTGTGCTGGGAGCAGCGAGATGTCTCCAGGAAGTTCAAGGGAGTCTGGGTGCCCCAGGTGTGCCCCGCACTGGCCTAGGCCCCGAGGGGGCAGGAGGAGGAGGGCCAGGCAGAGTCGGGCATCGCTGAGACTTCACATCCCGGGGTGCCCAGCGGGTCGGGCCGAGGCGGGGCGGGCAGCTGCATTTTCCTAGATCCTCCACCCAGAACAAGAGTCCATGTGCTCCCCCCACCCCTAAAGGCAGCAGGAGGCTGGACCTGCAGCAGCCAGAGGCCCGGGTTGGACAAACCCAGCCCCTGACCGGCAGGTCATCCTTTCCTCCGGCCTCGCCTGCTCTGTGGGGAGGCCCGAGGTCTGGCCTGTGGCGGGCGCTCACTACATGCTCAATAAACACTTGCTCACTCACTCTGCTGCCAGCCTGGGCTCCCCAAGGCGGGGACTCACACTCCAGCAAGGCAGGGAGCCTGGTGCCCTGACTCTCCTCGTGTTTCTGCTGGGAGTCCCAGAGGCAGCCCACCTCACCGACCACCTCCCTCGCCACCTTCTAGAACAGTGTAACAGCCCCACAGCCTACTCCCTTCATCTCAGGGCCCTCCCTGCCCACAAACAGGCTGGCCTATGGCCTCAGGCTGAGGCAGTGCAACGCACTGGAATGAAATCAGGTTGTGGATGAGCAAAATGGCCTAATAAAATGTGACAAGTCTGGAGGGCCAGGGTGGCTTCCCTCAGGCACTGGTGACACTGCGATCCTCCTCATCACATCACCCAGACAGGGAGTGACAAGCCGAGGGCCCCGGGGAAGCACGCCCAGTGTCCCTACAAGAGCTGACTGGACAGCAGAGGCCCTGGCCCTGCAGAGGAGGTGTCAGAACTTGGCCACGTGACCCCGGATCTGACCCTGTTACAGCAAGGCCAGGCCCAGGTGACTCCCGCTTTCCTTCAGTTCAGGACACCTGGGTCCCACAGGGAGGGTCAGGCTCCTCCTTTCTGCTCCCAGACCCACAATCTTTAGCGCATATCACTGCCTCTAGGTCTTTGTCAACTACCTCTACGATGCTTGCTTTGAGCCCGTGCAGGTGGCCGTTCTAAGGGCTTTACTCAGCGTGTCCAAACAACCTATGAGACAGGAGCTGCTATTATAATGCCTACTTTACAGAAAAGGAAACTGAGGCACAGAGAGGTTAAGTCACCTGTCCCAAGTTACTGAGCAGTTACGGAACACAGGACCCTGTGTTCTTAGCTGCTGTTCAGTGATGCCTGCCTTCTTGTCCGTTCCCCTAGACTAAGCTTTGTGACACTGGGGTCTATGTCTGTGTTATCGGCCTTCACATCCGTAGTAACTGGCATTGTGCCCAGGTCCTCGATGAGGGTTTGCAGTTGAAATAATGGACAGGTGGAGGGATGAAGGCCAGGGTCACCTACGTGTTGCAAGAGTTACAGCAGGAACTTAGTGTGTAAACCTATCTCTGCTGTTGGAGTTTAGACGTTTCACTGAGTGTGTGTCATTTTTTTTTTCATTATTCCTGCTCAGCGGTTCTTGGGATCTTGCATTCTAAACAATGCGGCTCGGGGATATTTTTTTCTCTAATTTTTTCCTATTATTTCAACTCTTAAGGTCAGTGTTTTCTCCAACATGTATTAGATAGACGTCGAAAACCCAGTCTGTCTTCCATGTCTTGTAACTCTTTGTTCATATTTTTTATCTCTTCGTCCTTTACTCTGTGTTCCGGGAAATTCACGAGGCGAGGGACAGAAATTGACATGGCACGGATGCTCGCTTCCTGACACACCAGTCCCTCCATTCAGCAAACGCTGAGCAGGCAGGGCTTAGGGGCTCCAGAGTTTAAGGACCAGGCAAGTTTCCTGTTTATAAGGAGCTTCAATTTTGCCCCTGCTGGTGTGGCTCAGTGGGTTAAGCGCCGGCCTGTGAACTAAAGTGTTGCCGGTTCCATTCCCAGTCAGGGCACGTGCCTGGGTTGTGAGCCAGGTCGCCAGTAGGGGGCGTGTGAGAGGCAACCCCACATTGATGTTTCTCTCCCCCTCTTTCTCCCTCCTTTCCTCTCTCTCTAAAAATAATTTTTTTTTTTTTTTAAAGAAAGGGACTTAGATTTTGATCAGGAGGCAGTATTGTAAACAAGGACGAAGCTCCTCTTGGGAGCCCGCACTGAGGGGATCTGGGCAGGGCTGAGACTCCGCATTGCTGCAAGCTCCCAGATGATGGTGAGGCTGCTGGGTCGCAGATCACATTTTGAGTAACGCAGGGAGAGGGAGGCCACAGCTTCTGGCTTCCCCCTTGCTGCCATGCTGCGGGGACTTGTGGGGGCCCTCCAGGAACCAAGTTGCCTCCGGGGGAGGCGTTGGGCCCAATGCCAGGCCCACGCAGGTCAGCCAGGCGACAGGTCCCAGCTGTTTGGCATCTCAGTCTCCAGGGCTCATGCCAGCCCCTGGGGAGAGCACTGGAGTGGGTTTGCCTGCGCAGGACAGCTTGGGGGTTAGGGCAGGTCCATCTCTCTTCAGAACTTTGGGGGCTAGCTCTGTTCCGAGGTGGGGGCTTGGGTCAGACCAGTCCTGTGGCCATTCACAGGCCCCTCAGGCTTCAGGGTTTGTCATAGGGTCCCCATGAGTACTAAGCGAGACCTGTTCTTGGAGTGAGAACACGTGGCGCGTGCCCAGGGACCCACACTTTTCTTGGGGTCAAATGACTCAGCAGCATAAACAGCCTGTGCACGGCTCTCACAGGTTCACTAGGGGGTCAAGGTAAAGGCTCCAGGGGCAGCTATAGAGTCCCCTTCCTGTTCAGGGCCAGGACAGGTGTGGCCACCCTGGGACCAAGCAGGAAAAACTCTCCCCTTCCAACAACAGAGCCTCAAGGGCTGTGCCCATGGGGAGGGTGGCTGACCCATGGTTAGTAGGCTTAATGGTTAACCCAGCGCGTGACCAAGAAGGCTCGCTCTGTGGGGACCTGAGGTCAGGATGCTGCTCGTTACTGAAAACAGGCGCTTCAAAGTTCTGACGTACTCAGGGTGCCATCAAATTCTTTGAAAGGGTCGTGCATTCTAATACCTATGAGGGGGGATTTTGCTAGGTCATTCTGTGGCTGGTTTCTCTGGCTGGGTTTCGTCTGCCCAGCCGTTTCTCATTCAAGGCCATCCCCACCCTGTGGCCAAGAAGAACTGTCCAACGTGGAAATGTGGAAACACCAGTGTGGCTCCCCTGCTCAGACAGGCTCATCGGTCTCGGGGGCGGGGCCAGGCTGTGGGCGGGGCCAGGCTGCGGGCGCTGTGCTCAGAGCCACACACGGGCTACATCCCCATATGTTCTTCTGAGGCTCAGACCCTCTTCTCCCATCTCTTCTCCGGCAGCCTCAGGACCCTTGCACTTGCTGTCCCCCTTCGTCGAATACCCGTCCCACCTCCTGCATCCCACCCTCAGACCTGCGCCCTCTCTCGGCTCTTCCCAAGCTCCTATACAGTTAATATGTCTGCCGTGTCTTGCTTTGTGACCTGAGTCCTGGTAGATGGAGGGAAATTGCTGAAAAATCATTTCGAGAACCAAACCGGAACAAATGTGTGTATTAGTTTCCTAGGGCTGTTGTCAGCAGACGGCACAAACTGGGTAGCTAACAGCAGCCGACATTTATCCCCCGCAGCTCTGAAGGCCTGAAGTCCAAAATCGCGGTGTCTGCAAGGTATCTGCAGGGCTGTGTTCCCGCACAGGCTCCGGAGGACAACCTTTCCTCGTGAGTTCCAGTTTGGGGGGCTTTAGGTGTCCTTGGCCTGTGGCTGAGTGAGTGACTCCACCGTCTGCCTCTGTCCTCGTGTGACCGTCTGCTTTTCTCCTCATGCCTCTCCTCTGTGTGTCTAAGGACACTTGTCACTGGATTTAGGACCCTGGATAATCCAGGATGATCTCATATCTAGATCTTTAACTTCACCGCATCTGCCAAACCCTTTTTCCAGATAAGCCCACACACACAGGTTCTGGAGATCAGGATGCGGGCATATGGGTTTGGGGACCACCATTTCCGCCGTTACAATGTCAGTTAAACTGGAATTCCAAACCCTCTGGAGCAAATGCAAGAGCGAGTCTACTAACAGCTGGGAGGGGACCAGCCAGGCAGAAACAAGCCAGGGGTGACCCAGGGACATCCTCGCATGGCCGCAGGCAGTGTGGCGAGGACAGACAGAGGACATCTGGCTCCTGCACCATCACGCCCCACTCCGGGGGCCAGCACTTTGCTTCTCTGAGCCTCTCCTCTGGGGCAAGGAGGACCCCGACCACCGACCCACAGTTGCCGACGCCCTGCAGGCGTGTGGCGTGGGGCTGGGGCTGGGGCTCTGGGTCAGACCACCTAGGTTTTGCTCCTGCTCCGGTGGCATTAACTGTGAGGCTTGATTTGTCTCCTTGTTGGTCGCCCACGTGGGAGATTGCCCAGATCATGACCAAGGCCATACCAGGGATCAGCCCGGTGCCTGCACACAGTCCCAGGGGCCACTAGCAACCCGCTGTCACACCTTGTGAAGAGAGTTGGGACTCCCTGCCTTAGGTTGGGTTCCTCCAAAGATTTACGTGGAGGTGATCTCAGGGAAGTGAGGCAGGGAAGGGAAGGGAGCCAACGGGATGCGGACAAGCGGTCGCACTGTGACGCAGAGTCAAGGGAGCTGGCGTGACTTCACGGGCACAGCAGGGCAGCGGCTCTGGGTGTTCTGCTCCAGCGCTCCTGTCCTGCCCTGCGTGGACCCCTCAGCTCCGGCAGCCAGGGGAAATCCGCCGATACTGTAGGTGCCATCAGAAGGCACCAGAAAAGAATGCTGGGGGCTCCTTACCCACAAAACCAAAGGAAATGAACAGAAGACCAGCAGCAGGGGACGGACACAAGTAGCTGGAGCTGCAGTCAGGTCCAGCCACGGGCCTCCCACCTGGGGAAGCGCTAGCCAGAGGCCGAGGGTGGAGGGAAGATTCCAAGAGTTTCAGAACTGTAACGTTCTGGCATCTGGTCAAAGCTCAGACTACCGGTGGTGACGAGCGCACGGTGGAGGCTGAGGCAAAGGCCTGTACATGAGCAGCCTGGACAAAAAAAGCTTAATAAAGCAAACCGAAGCTTAAACACAAGACCGTCTGGTCAAAATCCTACCTCCTGGAAACTCAAGCTCAGCTCTAACCCTCTTCCGCCATCTCTCCTCCCCAGGTCCCGGAGCCTCTGTTTCTCAGCCTTCCCACAAAGCAAGGACCAGGCAGGTCACCTACGGTTGTCCAGGCCCACAGGGAGAGAGAGAAACGCCTCCCTTAGGTTAAACTGAGTCAGGCACAAGAGAACACGGCCAAACTCTTTTCAATGAAGTGAAAATAACATTGATACCAAAACCTGACAAAGATTGGAGGAAGGGAGGTGGGGGCGGGGCGGGGGGCAGGGGTGAAGGAAGGAAGGAAGGGAGGGAGGGAGGAAGCACAGCCCAATATCATACGTGAAGATTCATGAAAAACTTGAAATAAAACATTAAAGCAAAATCTGGCAGCGCGTTAAAGGAATAACACAAGAACACTCACCCCTGGAATGAAAGGATGGTTCAGTATTCTTTGGAAAACTCATTAATATAATTCAGGAAATTCATTAATCTAATTCATCGGATTCATAGATTGAACAAGAGAAGCCATACCGTCAACTCCACAGGTGCCGAAAGGCATGTGACAAACCCACCGACCATTCTTGATTAAAAATGACAAACCATGAAAGAATTCTTTTATCACCAGAGTGGAGAAAGGCCTTTCTAATTATGATGTAAAATCCAGAAGTCAAAAAAGACAAGACTGAAAATTTAATTACCAAAAAAAATTCCACAGGCCAAAAAAAAAGAAAAAAAAAAGAAAATCAGTAACAATAATGTGTTAACAAAGTCAAAAGGCAAGGAAAAAAAATATATATTTGCAACTTTTATCACAGAAGAGCCAACCTAACATATAAGGGACTTAGAGAAATTGGTGAGGACACCACGGACCGCAATCAAAAAATAGACAAAGCATACAAAGGAACAGTTTGTAGGGGGAAAAAAAGTCTTAACTACATTAAAAGATGCTCAATCTCTTAACAAAAGAAATACGAAATAAAACTATGTTGAGATGCCATTTGTCACCCATGATATTGGCAGGATGCCACCAGCGTGGTGACAGTGCACTGTGTGAGGGAGCTGGGGCAGTGTAAGGGGTGTGCTCCTGGGGAGGGCAAGGGGGCTGCCCCTGAAAGCTACAAGGTCCCTTAGGCCTCTGTGAGGTAGTGCGGCTGCTGGAATTCCATCCTGCAGAAACAGTAGCACTCCTTCAAGACGGTGTACACATTTCAACTTTTCTGTAATATCAAAATATTAGATGCAATCCAAGAGTCTGTCAACAGGAGACCAGTTAACTAAATTATGGAAACCCAGACAATGGAATACTATGTAACAGATGAAGGAGGACCTCTCAGATGCCCAAGGCACAAGAGGGTGGAGAAACACAAGATGCAGAGCTTCGTTTTGTGTGAAAGAAAGTAAAGCGAGAACGCACACATACCCTCTCTTGTGTTTAGGAGGACAACATGAAAGGGCACAGAAGAAACAAAATGGTTACCGGAGGGGGTGCGGCAGGGGGCGGGCGTGAGAGAGGCCCTTTTCATCGTGTGCCTTATTGTACATTTTCTGTTTCTGAACCTTGTGCATTTACTGCGTATTCAAAAACTTTAAAACTTAATGTCTGTGTTTGAAGAAGTTCTAAGGCTTTCTGGAAGTATACGCATCGTTGGCGGCCGCTGTCCCCGGGCAGCTGAAGGTGGAGGGGAAAGGATGTTTACCTGTCACTTTCCGCATTCTGGACCACACCTTGCCTGGACCACACCTTGCCCGGACCGCGTGGCTTGTTTGCCACGTGCACACACAACTTCTTGATGAAAAACTATTATATTCACTCACGGCGTCGTGTGTCTGAGGGCATAAAAGCAAGCAGTTACAGGGGCTCCTCTTGGGTGTCGGATTGTTGGGGTTGAGGCACCAGAGAAGGGACTCCTTTTGTTCCTGACATGAGTCTGTGACTTTTACAACATGCGTGCCATAAGAGAGACCAGGGGAACTGAGTTTAGGGGTTCCCTCCATCCTCCCCACCCCCCCAGCAAAAGGCACATGGGTGTACTTAGGAGGGTTTGCACAGATGAGGTTTTGTGATGTGTAAGACCTGGGAGATCGAAGCCACTGCTGGGCAGTGACCTGAGGAGCATTCCGGAGGGAGGAAAGGAGGGCCTGAAGCTCATGGCGGTATTGGGGGGATCCCCAAAGTTATGCCCTCAGGGAGGAAGTAAAGAACTGAGAAGGTAAGACCTGGAGCTGTTCCGGCCATGACCCATCAACACCATCAATACGGCCGACGCCGCGCGGCAAGGCCGTTCCCTGGACAAGAAGACAGTCGTTTCATAGTTACTGTTTCTGTATTCATTTTTTTTCTTTTTCTGTTTTATTTCCCTCTTTCGCCCGTTATGGTTACTGATTCTTTGACTTTCTGACAGGTCATTGGTTCTCTTCACACGGGCATAGTGGGAGAAGCGTTGACCCTGGAGTCAGGAATTGAGGCCCTGCAAAGCCCTGTGTCTGCCCCGGTCTGTGAGCCTAGGGGGGTCCTCACCTTCTCCTGACCCCAGGTTCTTCCAGGGCTGCAGGCAGGGGCCAAATCCAGGGGGACCCGCTGAATCGGAAAGGCTTTGACTTCAACGGGAAAAGAAACAGGAAGAATAAAGGTTCGGGCGCAGTGGTGGGGTGATGGTGATGATGGCTAACGTTCGTTGTCAGGCCTGGTCGCTAGCTCATGAAATCTTTCCACCTTAGGTGGAGGACCTCCAAGTAGGCCCCAAGGATTTTAGGGTCAGAGAAGAGAGGTGAACTGCCTAAGGTCATTTGGCCTTGGCTTTAACTGACAAGGAAAATCAACCCCAATGGCAATTCTGGTTCAGCGAGAACCAGGAGTTCAATTTACACCAATTAATTTAATGAGACACTTGGAGGGCTTGGGGGCTATAACCTGAGGTTGCCTCTCCTGTGCCTTTTCTCCCCACCTGGGCCTGGGAACGCTTGGGGGATGGGCACTTAAGCAACAATGAGCCGATGCTGTAAATGCTGCAGTCCTGGCTGTGACCACCAGGTGGCGGAGCCGCCGTATGACGCCCTGCCCCCCAGCAGCCCCAGAAAAAATGAAAATCAAAATTAAAAATTCCTTGGCCTGGAAGCAGCGAGTCAGTTGGAAGTTCCAGGAGCCTTCTGTCATATCCGGGAGGGTTGACCTTCTGCTATAAGCAGAGCCTAGGGGCGTCCACGACAGGCGAAGGGCAGGGAAAAAGAGAACATTTTTAAAGCACCTGGAAGAAGAGGAAAGAGAAAAGAATTCTCCCAGACACCTCGGATTGAGCGGCCTCCTCTAGCCCAGCAATTCTCGGGCGAGGCCCAGTCCCAGTGCAGCGGACCTGCCTGGGGGCATATGTTAAAGCGTATACATTCCTGCGCCCAGGGAACCGGCATTTCAGCCACCCGTCCTGTGGTTTCTGATCTGGGCTTAGGTCTGAAACACCAACAGGGCCAGGGAGGGGAGGTCGCCCTTCAAGGTAACGGTCCCGGGTCCAGACCTGCCCCTGCAGGACGGTGTTTGTACATAGGCATAAAGCACAATTTTTTCGGTGTAAAATTCAGCCTTTGGGCTGTTCCAGATTGGGGTTATGTCCGACCGGCCTCTGGTGCTTTAGTGAGAGTTGGTTGTCTCTCTCCCTCTCTCCGTTTGCTATTTCGAAACGCATAATGAGCCCTGGCCGGGGGCTCAGTTGGTTGGAGCGTCGTTCCGTGCACCAAAAGTTGCAGGTTCCATCCACGGTCAGAGCACATACTTAGGCTATAGTCAGGGCAGGCGGGGGCATGGGGCGCATACGGGAGGCAACCAATTGCCTCCGTATTTCTCTCTCTTTCCCTTCCTCTCTCTCTAAAATCAATACACGTATCGTTGGGGGAGGATTTTAAAAACTTGCATGATGAGTTCCTGCCCAAAGAGGCAGAGTAAGGAGGCAGCCCTGGCTTTGAAATCTAGGTCTGCAACCCCGGCTCCTTGGTTTCCTGGCTGGATGACATCTTGGCTGAGTTCCCCAAGTCCTGCGAGGAAGCCCTGGGAAGTGCAGGGTCCGGACGCCCACCCACACCTCATCCACACGCTCCGCACTCAGACTTCCCTCTGGAACTGACTCGGCCGGTTCCCTCTCCGCCTGGGAGGCACCTTTGGGCTCCTGGGCTGGCCCTCCTTCTGACCCAGATCCTGAATTCCAGCTGAGGTTTGGTCCAGGACAGGCCTGAGGTCCCACAGCAGCTGGCCAGGGGCGTGGGGGAGAGCTCAGGCTTTATGAGAGTCTGATTTGAATCCCGACTCCGCTGTGTGACCTGAGGCAAGCTGCCCATCCTCTCTGAGGGCGTTTCCCTGTCTGAGGAAATTCACACCACCTTCCTCCTGGGCCACAATGAGGAGTGAGTGAGAGGGTGTCGGTGGCATGGTCAGCGCAGAGCCGAGCGAGAAGCAGTTCCGGTGAGGCACCGGGGCGGGGGCTAACTTCGCCCTTCCTCACACCGAACTAGGCCGGTGTGAAGCACTGGGTCAAGGGGGTGTGACTTTGTGACTTTACTCATTCCCCGACTCTGCACGCCTGCCCAGCTCCAGGACACACAGAGGGGCTTCTAAGGGATGCCAGGACATTGTAGCCTCGGTCTCCACCCTGGGGGAGCTTACAGTCTATTAAAGGCAACCTGGAACCTAGAAATAGAAGCTTCCCAAAATACCAAGGCCTGCGAGCTGGGCTCCCAGTGCCGCCTGGCAGGAGGTGCCGGGTTAGGAGGGACTGATCACAGGCCTGGGCCCTCCTCCAGCTCTGCAGCGCCCCCACCCCCACCCCCGCCTCCTCAAAGCCCAGCTAGGAGGGCCCTGCCCTGGCCTCGCCTCTGTGCTTTAGCAAGATGGGCTGAAATTGTCCAGCATCAGTGAAGGGTAGGCCCACAGTTCCCTGACTTAAAGGGCCACACGTGGAGGGTTCTGAAAGCTTAAGACCCGGGAATGGGATAAGCCTGCCAGCGGGGACTCTCCCAGAGCTGGACCTGCCTTTCTCACCCAAGAGCCCATGTGGAGATTAAAGTTCAACCCAGGTTGCGAGGCAAAGGCCTGTAGTTGATGTTTCCTCCACAGCTGTAATTCAGTAACGTCGCAGCGTTGCATCTTATTATTTTTTTAAATCTACTTGACCTTTCAGTGTTGGAGAACCAGAGTACTTCGGATACCCCAGGCACCCTGGGCACAGTGAGTTTTGTCCCCCAATGTCCCCAGAGTGGCGGGGCCCCCATGCAGTCCCTCCTGGGAACAGGGTAAGGAGGAGCTTCCCAGAGCATCGAGATCACCTCGGCGCTGACTCTGCGGGTCCTGTCCAGAGAGGTGACTGGGCGCAGGCCTGAGGGCCCGGGGTCCTGAGCTTGCTAGTGGTTCCCAGCAGTGGGCCGGACACCCACCGGCTCCCTGACCGCCCCCCACCCCCCGCGGAGACCTGCCCTGGGCGCGGGCAGCTCTGGCCATGGCATTCTCCGAGCTCTTGGAGCAAGCGGGGGGTGTGGGCCTCTTCCAGACCCTACAGACCATCACTCTCCTCCTCCCCTCCATCATCTTACCTTCCCAAATGCTTCTGGACAACTTCTCGGCGGCTACCCCCGGTCACCGCTGCTGGATCCACATGCTGGACAGTGGCTCTGAGGCCCCCATGAACCTCACACCCGAGGCCCTCCTGGTCATCTCCATTCCACTGGGCCCCAACCACAAGCCCCACCAGTGTCGCCGCTTCCGCCACCCACAGTGGCAGCTTCTGGAGCCCAACACCACGGCCACCAACTGGAGCGAGGCAGCCACGGAGCCCTGTGTGGACGGCTGGGTCTACGACCACAGCACCTTCACCTCCACCATCGTGGCCGAGGTAAGGGCCTCCCCCGCCCACCCCACGGCTTTCCTCCTTCTCAGCCTCCGAGTGACGGCCCTCCACCTAGCACCGGGGGGTCCTATCGCCTCCATCACCGCAACGAGGTGACGTGCTACCCTCAACACATACTACTGCTCCCAACGGCCCAGGGTCTGACCTGTGGCTCGGGTCACGGGGTGAACAGGAGGCCCCCAGGATCTGACGTTTGGCTGTGGGCTCAGAATCGGTCAATACGTAAGCTGGTAACAGCGGCCTAACGAGCCGTCACCGTTGCCCTTTTAGGCAGCTGACACTGTTCCAAATGCTTCCCCTGCAGTCACAGTCTCACTGTGATCTCCTGGGGCGGGGCTTAGTATTGTCCCCATTTAATAAAGGGCAAAAAGAAGCACAGAGAGATCGAGTAAGTCGTCCCAGGACACACAGCTGAAGTGCACTGGGACCTTATCTGACCTAGGCAGCTAGGGTTCAGGGCCTGGGACTGCGTCACTCTCCTGTGGAACCAGGGCCATGAGCACAAAGGAGGAACGGAGGTCCTGTGAGCGGGGAAGGGACAGGCAGAGGGGAAGGCCTCTCTGAAGAGGGGACAGTTAAGATGAGACCTGGATTCCTAGAGAAGGAATCAGTCGCCCGGAGGTGGGGACAGAGGTCAGAGGTCTGAGCCAAGAATGGGGGCGGTGGGGGGCGTGCAGTAGGTGAGGGGCTCAATTTTCTTCAAGTGCAAAGGAAAGTCATTGGAGGCAACTCTGGGGCAGGGAAGCCGTGTGATCGGATT